>DWJN01007326.1:0-10063 GCA_018248895.1 Carystus phorcus | reverse complement strand
CAAACAGAGATATAACCTCTTTCCCTAAACGACGAACTTCCGATCTAACCACCTAACCAAAACCACTGGACGGATCGGGCTGAAATTTGGCAGGCAGGTAGATGTTATGATGTAGGCATCCGCTAAGAAAGGTTTTTGATCAATTCTACCCCCAAAGGGATAAAACAGAAACTTTCATCCCCAGTTTCTTAACGCGAGCGAATCGGCGGGCAAAAGCTCGTTGTCAATAAAATAAAATCGGGCTCCATCCAATATCTATTAATTCCTATGAATTATAACTTTATTGATAACACTAAATCTTTTGGATAGCTACTAAATATTAAAATAAAACAAACAGAGAAAATTGTTGCCTCTGTCTACTTATACGACATGTGCATATGTACTTAAAGTCGTACTGAAATTTGGCCAATGCTTCACCACACGAATCATTCAACTATATTGAATATTCACTTCATAAGTGCTAATAAGAAGGCCAATTTATTTCTGTGTATTCATTGACGACGCATCGTTGATGCCTGTGCGGGATAATCTGTCTGTGGAATAGACTGACGTGATAATTTGCCATCATTATGATCGATCAACTCGCTTTCCACTCTTGCCATCTTACAAACACCATAGTACCATCCGAACATTAAAATTGACTAACAAATATTTTAATCTAACTTATATAACGTACAAAGGATTAACTGCCACAATCCTCACGCACTTCGACACGGGCCATTGGCAGTATCTAAATCGAGTGGAGCAAAGATCGTTTAGACAAAACGGAGGCGTACAATGAGTCAGCTATCAAATCCCCGCGCCCATTGCTCCGAGCACGGCCGGCAGATGTATGGCCAGCTCGTATTGTACGACGTACGACCTCCTCGTGCCACTCTATATATAACTTACTCTATGCCATTCACTATTGACACTTAAATCTTGAGTGACCATTAGATCATATAGATTTATCCCTTTTGAATTCTTCAAACCGTTTAACAACTGACTAATCGCGTCGTCTTAAAAAATATACATATGTCTACTATAAAGATTTTTGTAAATTTACTGTCGCATATATTTCTTCGTTTAATAATTATTTTGCATAAAAAATATACGCGGCAATGACTTGCATCAACGCTTCCTTTGCCTAAATTTATATGAATATCTATAGTAGATACTGTATCATGTTAGTTAAATTATGAAATAAATCGCAAAATGAGTTGTTTTTGGCTAAAACTACATTTGTCTTTACAATGATTTAAATTGCATCTCAAATACGACAACGACAAATTCATTGCAGTTAACATAAATATTTTTGCATTAGTATAAATATTTTTGCGACTCATCTCTTTATGGTTAAAAGGAAAAATATTTTTGTTATTAAACATGTGCGGAGACGATTATAGGGATCCATCGTAGCATCGTATTCGATAGCTTTATGCACGGCAGATTTTTCGACGCGCGTTAAATATTTCAACGGCCATTGTCAATTTCATAGAGAGGCCGGTGTTGCGTAAAAAAATATGCAAAACCTTCAGTACATAGCTGCTGATAGTGCGTTCGGGAACCCTTTTAACGTCAACGATCGACACAAAAGCGCCTCATCAAACGTCCATCTCCCGGTCTACGCCTTTGCTTCTTCATTTTGTGCGCCGTCGGGCGTTAGTGGCAAAAAGAGCGAGAGTATGTGCTGACCCGATCATTAAATAGATTGATGGCACCTGGGCGCAAGGCTCGAGCGATAAATAGTGGCGATTCGGGTAATCCTGCCGGCGGCCGGTGCCTGCCGATGGGCGGCATCCATTCTCTTTATTGCACCGTGCTTTATAGCAGCCCAGGCTCTCTGCCTTGATGCCTACGACGCCGTAGCGCCTAACATATTGGCTACGTTACTCGATACGAGCCCAGAGAGAATCACAGCACGTCCACTCAACTGACTTTCACGGTTCGCACTCGCAGTATTTCACTATTGTGAGGATTAAGTCGAGCGATAAATTTCTTGGCGTGCAAATGAATAATTTTTCAAATGTTTTTGTTTAGTTTTTTGTGACCAACGTCATATAGTCACAGAGTTTATAATCAATTAAGGTGGCGGAGTTGGAATGGAAAAACTTATCAGTTTTATGGTTTGGGTAAAAAAAGTGGCGTCAGCGGGGTAAACAATGGCAAATTAGCGATGACGGTTAAAAATGACGTTCGGATGGTCCGTGGGTAATAAATGCGGCGAACGAGTGCTGGCGACGCGCCACCGCCATCCACAGCCATCCAACGCCTCCTATATTATTAATGAACATTCGATTTTGCATTCTCCATTATTATTTTCTGACACCTTATCAAAAAGTATTAATTAGTTGTTGACTGCGAACGGACTGTTTTGCGATATAACATTGTTTGTTTTACGTAATTAGAATAATAATTTGATATTGTATTTGAAGAGACTCACGAAATATTTCTACTTTGCCCTATAAGAGCATATTACATGCGTTACGCCCGTAACTTATAAAATCTGGGTATAATTAGGGCGTTTATTTTTTATAAAAACAAATTAACAAAGTTCTTAATGCACTAGTACAATTATTGAAGTTGATGTACAACGATGTATTTCATGTACCTACATATTACAACGTGAATCTATAATTGAGCTAGTAGCTAATATTGGTTGATAGGTTTCAAAAAAATCTTGTGTCAAATGCTTTACATAATAGATAAACGTCCAAAATTAATTTATAGCTCTGAATTCCACACGAACCCAAAACGTGTTCCGTTTTATAATATTAACTTAAACTTACTATTTAAATCAATTAAATGACTAAACTTAACTTTTCGGTTAAACCTACTAAAACTTCTAAACATTAAAGGTAATTAAAAGGAACCCAATAGAAAAGGTAAATATAACACTTGGTACTTCGAAACAACAGACTATAAAGATAAAATTACCTGATTTTTTCTATTGGTACATACCAAAGTGACTTCGTAGAGTTGTCAAGTTTCGCCACTTAATTAATGACCATGACGTAAAGGTCGTTTTTTAAATTTTTTCACAACACGGATAAGGAAATGCAGACATCAAGATAACAAGATGGTGCCATCTTATGAATGTCTACTGTCAGCTCCTGTGTACGTGGTCATCTCTCTCGCTCAATATTTATGAGGAGTTAATGTTTATTTAGGGCGTTAAAGACTATTCTGCGCATTCATTATTTAAACATTTTTGTTTTTTTTTTTATTTATTTTTTGTTGTGACACGGATAAGATTCGTCGTTTATGTGTATGTTGCATTAAAAAGTACTTTATTCATTAAGCTTAAGGTTCTATTTACTCCTACTATTTTTTACTTTTAATACGAATTGAAAAGCTTTTATAAAAAATACAGTAGTTTCATATGTCTATGACATTATATGGGATACTTGAAGTTGTGCTTCAAACTAATTTCAGACTATGAGAATCAGTCCTTACGCCAAAAAACTACGCTAACGCTAAAGCGCTAATAAAAACTGGTTTACACTATGATGTATTGTAGTGTAAGACTCTCACGATCCGAAACGTGTTGCGGTTGAAAAGGTACAGCGAGGGAGCGATCCCAAAACGACAAAAAGGATCATTCATAGATATGTACTAAGTGACTACTTCACATGCACTTGGCACTAACAAACAGCGGCCGCGGTCGGTGATACGAGTATTTGAAACAAGAAAAAACTCCAGTCGTATGTCGATGGACGCATCGACGGGGGCGAATCTAAAAAATGAAACCACCGCGGAACAATCGAAGCGAACTTATAAAAAATGTATCATACGCTGGCTTTCGAAACTTGCGAATCTACCATTTCAACCGCGATTGGGATATCCCGGTGCTACAGATAAAAAATAAAAATACGTACCCCGCATTGTCATATTATTCAGGCTAGCGTTTTTGCACGGTCCAAACTGAATTCTTTAAAATCGGAAGCTTTGTCATTGATTTCGTTTCGTATGCATTAGTTTTAATACTTTGATATCGTACCTAAAACTCACAATAGGAATTTGTAAAACTTTAAAACTTCAATCAAACAATTTCTTCAATTTAGTTAGGTAACGTTGGGGCATACCATTGTAATGAAACATTAAAAATATATATCTAAACTATTTTATATTTAAAACATAACACGCTCGCTTTTAACAATAGCATCTATGTTCAAGATTTTTCTTTTTGCACTCCCTTACTATTCATATTTATCGGGTAAATAAAATGAAAAGGAAGAGGACGTAGGTGTTTGAATGACGCGAGTATATTACAATGCAGCGTAAAAAATAGTATTGAATATCGATGGCGAGATATCGCCGCGGGCTTCGATCTGAGAGATGCCCGCACTGCCGGAAGTCCTTCCTTCTCACAACCTTTGATACACCAAACAAAGGCATACAGTTTCATGACAAATTCGATCCGCACATTGTATCATGACAACCGAATAACAGATCGCTTTGTCCGCGTATCGTTTAATAAAATTTATTAACACGTATATTTCGCCAAAATTCTTCACCGAGGAAGCATTACAAGTTGAAGTGTTTGCGTTAGGCAGCGCGCACAAAGACCAAATCCGGCCATTGTTGCGATCGCAAGATATTAAAAGCACGTGTGGCCAAACAAAGGTTGCGTTATGCGGGGGATTATTTGCCAATTTATGGCGCTTTTTGTAAATTCCGTTGAAAGCTCGCGCCGGAAATTTGGCTCCATTTCAACAAATGATCTTTTAACTATAAATACGCGTAATGTATTCGTGTGACAAAAACGCTCTGATATACGATGACTCCCACCTTGCTCGTGGGAATACATTTTTCATTGATGCTTTGTTTTGCTATAGATAACAATATATTAAAATATTTAAAAAAATAAATATCGTTCGGAAAACGGTGATACTTTTCACGCTGCATCAATCACGATCCTATAATTTGTATGTAAGATATGCACTGCAATGTCAGGATATATAACTTTTTAACGGTATAAAGATGAAACATTAGTAAGAAGCAAATTAGGTTAATAAATATCAATCACGTTTGTACAAATACATACGTAATATACTACATTGACTAGTAGTATTTTCTAAACAAAAATCTTTGACGCATATCTCAAATGTCAAGATCATTTCAGACTCACTCATTAACAATTAACGCTAATACATCAAATAATTTTTAAACTCTATTTGTAATGGTTTTAGAGGGTTATTAAGACATCGGTTTATTTTAAATGGTATTTCACCACGTTCCTTCTGTATTAAAATAGGAATTCTGTAGAACCGAGGCTATCAAAAGTGTATCATTCTCTAAAGTGTAGCGTTAATTTAGTGTAGCTAAGGAGTCGTATTAAGGTATTCGCACATTACATCAACTCAACACCGACTCAACTCAAGTCACAGTGTGGCATTAAAATTTAAGCTCTTATGTTATATTAACAAGAGTGTATTTTCACATTGTAAGTTAAAGGTGTACGACGATTGTACAACGCGTAGTTTACGCGCAAATTCACTCTAATTAACATAACATAAGAGCTTACATTTCAATGCCCCACTGTGAGTTGAGTTGGAGTTGAGTCGGCGTTGAGTTGTTGTAATGTGGGAAGACCTTGCAGGCTTCGGTAACCGTCGGTCAGAGGCTGGTGTCACACAAATCAGAGCAAGCGGCTATTAGGAGCGATAAAATTTTACGACTGCACGCTACTCTCTGAACACCGCCCGATGTGTCGCGACCTAATGCACCTCTTGTTCGAAGAGCTGGTTTATATGCGACGAACGTATCCACCTAAGGACTATGGACTTAAATTTGGAATAAAGGTAGTCTTTAGTATGAATTTTGATTTGAAAACTTTCTTTCGTTTGTAATACTTAAGACATTTGTTATAAAAGGCGCCTTGTTTTGTATTAAAACCATATTTTTTAATATTCTTTATTTGTGACTTTCTAAATAACTTTTTTAATAATGATTAGGTTAATTTTCCATTGCATTCATTTCTAACACTTGGGAAATATTACTCACAATATTTCTTTATAAAATGTTTACAACAATTTCCCCGAGTATAGCTTACTATCAATGTAAATAATGCTCAGTGAATACTTTAGAAGGCTTAGAGTTAAGTGATTCCTATTACGCAATTCCTAGTGATTACTCGTATAAGTCTCGTTTTTTTCACGTTCCTTTTATTTTATATGCAATGTTATTTGTAATGTATTTTTCTATAAAATTAACTAAAAACCCGTAATGCTGCAAAGTATGAAATAATTCTTTACTTTTAAGCACTGGGAACTGTTTCGTAGTCAATGAATTTGTCGAACATAGTAAATATGTCAAAGGTAGAGAAAATTATAATAAATAAATCACAGTAATTTACCTGATTTGGAGACTATAATACTTTGCAGTCATAATACTGCAAATTTAAAAACCGGATCATTTCTTAGATCCGGTCCGAATAAATATGTATATAATTAATACAATCAGTGATTCAGATCAGAATGAATCAGATTATTTACCATCATTTGGCGATTCTGCTCGTTTGAACGGCTAGTGATATAATAAAATAATTGCGAGTACGATAACAGAAGCAGCTCCATGTAAGCCCGTTCTTTTTTTAACCATTCCGTCACACTAATTTTGGACTACATTTAGACACCGATTATTTCGGAAATATTCCTAGCGATTTACTTAATTACCTTTGTTTACGCAGTTCATCCAAACAGTGACCATTTAGAGTAGTAAATATTCCTCCAGAAATAGTTCCGAGGTGGTCTAGGGGAGGAGCAAGTGATAGAAGCTTTCCGAAACGCATTAAATCTAATGCTCATTCTTATTCGATACCCAAATAGCTACAATTAATGAAAAAATCGGTTAAAATGTCCGATTATAAATTTTTATTAATGTATTTTAGACCCTATAAATTTCTGTAAAAAATGTTTAATGTTGATTCTGGCGGTGAACATACAGGAGTATAGAAATACCTACGCCTATTTAAAATTATAACATGGCGATATTTCCTTGTGATTCAATCGTATTCACCGCTAAACTTAAAATTAAGTTTATAATTATGTAATCTATACATATTTATCTATATCTTCTATCTATACATATGAATAATAAAACTGTAACCGATTGCAATCTGTATATGGCAAATATATTTCAAAATGCATAATAGGGAGACTATACATACATATGTATGTCAGCTGCTGATTTAAGGGTCCTGGGTTCGATTCTCTGCGAGGCAGAAATTTAAGCGTGGATTTTTAATTTCTGTTCTTGGACTGGGTGTGTGTATGTCTTTGTAAGTTGTTCATGGTACCCACGGCACAGGGAATCCTAGAATGGGGCTAGAAATTTGTAACGTGTTTATTTATAAAAAGAACTCCATCAACAATACCACGCAATATCCAGGTATCATTACACTTGTCAACTTCCTATTGTCATTCGACGACCACAAAATCCTTATCTACGAACGGCATTGTCGACGAAATATCTCATTGCCGTAACACTCAATATCTGTACACGTACATTAGTCACCACGGTTCCGACTTCTGACATTTCAATCGACAGCTTACTAGGAAAGTGAAAAAATCCGTCAGTCGGTCGCAACCCCCCGCTGAAAAGCTTTTGCGGTCGCAAATGTATCAATCTGGGAGTACCGGTGTAAAAAATTCTAGTATAGGCAAAGGCGATCGCTTTGCAATGCCGTATACAGGTACGGTACCCGCTGCGACGTTAAATTTATTAACACTTCACGTTATCACCGAATTGTGATCTCAATTACGCCGTTTCCTGTCTCTAATTTTGTATTGCTTCATAACATAACAAGTAGAGCCAGCGAACTTCGTATCACATTGGACCATTAATCCCGTTTTTGTAATATTTCTAATTAATGCTCAACTACTATTGGTCGTAGCGTTATATTTTATATCCTATAGCCTTCCTCGGTAAATAGACTATCCAACATGAAAATTTTTTTAAATACAAATCAGTAGTTCTTGAGATTAGCGCGGTCAAGCAAACAAACTCTTCAGCTTTATAATTCTATTTTATCTGTTGACTTTTACCTATATGCTTCTGGTTAGTATCTCAGTACAGTGTTTGATTTTTGTTCTATTGTTATCATCTTCAGGCAGTTTTTTTTTTTACTTTTGTCCAAAAAAAAATTACCTACGGAGTAGTACATATGTAAAGGTAATTAAAAACTTCCTGTTTTAATTAGTATTGTCAAATTATTAGACTCATTATTTTTGAATAATAAAAAATAACAATGAACAGAGATTTCATCATTCATTCAAAATAATGTTCTTGAATTTTTTTTTTTTGGTAATAAGTATAGTATTTTAGTAGTCGTTTTAGATCGATTCCACCAATAATATCTATGTAAAGGTTACTGTAGGTATATCCTCATTCAATATCTAAAATCTCAATAAAATCTTTTATAATGGTTGTTACGTTCGTGTACAATTTAAAAGTCTTTGTGTTATAAACTATGTAACTGTTTAACGCAATTTGTACCTATTATCTTTTTGCAAAAAGTTCGCAAATTTTTATTACAAACAATAAATTCGCAATTTGCTAAAAATTAAACAAAAACATTTCCACAAAAATAACGTTTTCTATTTTTTCGTTCAACCCTAACAATTATGAAAGGGTAGCGGGTAAAAGAAAGTCACTGGCAATAAAAGTAAACCTTTCGGCAGCAAACGTTCCACCATCGAAGGGTTACTATTTATTTCTATTAGCCGACTGTTTAGGGTTCGACGGCTTCGACTAGGGACCTCATAAAATCAAAACCCCGTCTCAACGCGGCCGGTTAAACTTTTCAACGAAAATTCCACCTCGCTGCAGTTGTAAACGACGTTGACAAAAAACTCCCAAACTCGCCATTGAATGCGCGCTCATAAAGTAATTTGCACAAATTTGCAAAAGGGTGAAACTACGCGAGGACTCGACATTTATTTGAAACACCCGTTATGTTATAGAATTATTGAAAAAATATTGCACGAGTGCCGTTATCCTTTAGTTTTATAACTCATTTAGTTAGTGTCTTGTTGTTCCTCGTAAAGAATTACGATCGTCAAGCAAAGTTGGGAACCCTTTTACAGTCATGCTTCACATAATGAAGGTACATTTGGTGGGCGCCCGATCCGGCATAATTAGGGGGCGCTTAACTACCGTCCTGAAAAAGAAATAAACCGTTTTATAACTCAGACTTCCTTAACCCCACGTAAAGCCGCCCATAAAACTCATAGGAAGATCGGATCGACGATATGAGGCGGAAATAAATCGCCATTTAAAATCAATTTGTGTAAAGGGTGTTGGTGAAAGTAGTTGTGTGACGCGGGTCAGCTCGATCCGCCCTCCGGCTCGCTTCATTTCTTTACAGCTACACTTACCTTTTGATAGGAAATCGTACAAACTTTTCTATTGAAACAGATTAGGGACATTCAGAAGACCCCAATTCCCGGCAGTACACGCGGTATTGTTCGTGTTAACGGATTTTTGTTTGGTTTTTGAAATAATTTATCGGTGAATCGATCTCAATCATTTTTAAGCTTTAATACTAATTAAAGAAACATTTTTTTTAGTAACACAAAACTAGACGTAGAACTGAATAATTAAATTGATATAAATGCTTCAATAATAGACGGAAAACACCTTTTTCAGTGAGCAACATTAGTACCGAATAAACAAGAAGTAACGTAGCTTAAATAACTCAAACATCAATAAATACGCTTTAGAAGTTTTGTCAACCTATTATTATGTACTTCAAGACGCAAATACTTATTTATCTAGGAAACATGGGACGTTCATTGCTGGACAAAGGCCTTCGCAAACAAGCCTACTCTGACCTAAGCAAAACTTATGTCTATGTGCCCCACTAATATAATTTCCTTATCGAAATCATTGATGCAACTATGTAATTGATCCCAATCTTTGTTCACTTCGCCAACTGTTTGCAATCTTAGTACTTTCTCCCACTATTATTAGCCTTTGTTAAAGTAAAACTATTACCTTAATATATATAAATTACGTGTCACGGTGTTTGTCCGCCATGGACTCCTAAACTACTTAACCGATTTTAATCACGCACACCGTG
>DWJN01007325.1:0-10064 GCA_018248895.1 Carystus phorcus | reverse complement strand
TGACTTCATAGAACTTTCACGTTAACATGCGTGTTAGATGAACGAAATTTTGACAAGCCTTTCAGAAACTGGCGGTTTGTTTTTTTTTTAATGATATTTGATTATTATATGTTAACGAAATTATTGCATTTAATCTGAGACTATTTCAAAATAAATTTTAATTTAAATATACTAGGTTGGGGTTGTAATTTTAAAAATTCAAAATATAATATTGTTGTGAAAAATATATTATAAACAAATTTTATAATCTGCGCAGTAAAAGCACATGGAAATAAGTAACTGAAACCATTCAACTATTTCAGGTTTAATCGAACTTAATGCCTCATCTATAGGCCAAATCCAAATTACAATTCATATTCAACAATAAAACCCAGCCCAGTAAAACAAAGTTTCATGACAATCAACCCATAATTAGTATTGTTCTGCTATACAAAATGTCTCCGCCTTAAGGTATACGATGCTCTTTCTAAGGATACTTCAAGATTTTAAACCCTAAATAGGCTGCGTTTTGTTATTTTACCTCTAAAGCATGAAAACCTTTAAAAGTTCACAAACTAACACTCACACACTAGGTTGCTCAACCTCTATACGATTAATTACGACATCATTTCTTCATATTCAGTCGTAAATATATTTGTTTCTAGTGCATACTTAGTTTTATATTAAACACGCATGAGTTCAAGACCCGTGCGATGCATCAAAGCCACGTTCTTTTACGAAAATGATTGACAATGCACTCAGGGCATACGCAGGGAACCATTCACGTCAGATTGTGTAACTGGCGTTTGAATAATGGGAAATACGAGTTATCCTATCAAGATGTTTGTCTCATCAACTTGTTCTACGATGAGAGAGAAAACGATGACCATGACTTTAGTAATCAGTACTGAAAATTCAATAACTTTAGATAAACTAAATCATTATATCAACAAGAAAAATTCTTCAATTAAATTTTGAATTAGTTAATTTTAATTCTAGATATTTATAAATAGAAAATTATATCTACTCTTTAGGAGATTTTTACCGACGAGTGGATGAAAATATTGGAATACAGCAGTGGTGATTCGAAATATGAAGTGCAATATGCCTACTTTTACTTTATTTAAGTGGGAAGTAACGAAACAATTGTATGACACTAACAAACTTGCGGACAAACTGAAACACCATTTCTGAATTATATAGTTATTGTTTAATTTATGGTATAAAATAAAAGAATTTAAAGTTGTACTTTAAGTACAAAAATAATATTTTAAACCAAGCGAAGGTGTCACTAATTATTAATCAAAATCAGCTACCTGAATTTCTCCACATAAACGTTGTTTATACCAAATATCACATTCCTACTTGCATTATACTGAAAACTGATACAAAAGTCTTCCATGTATTTACTCGTATTAGTGCGCGGTGTAACAACGGTCTTACAATGATGCGGCTATACATTTAGAGCGGTCGATCGGCTGAGAAACATCATCCGGATGAAAATGCACCGAGGATACACTTGACAGGATTATAGGAACGTGGGCGTACACGTGAGAACCGGCCAGTGACTCTATCGGCGATCGTAAATGCAGCTAAAAGGAGCCGCCCAAGAACGCATCATAGGAAGTAATGAGGGAAATAATACGATCGCGATTCTAATAAAATTGTCTGAACATGAATTATGTTTCAATGCAACGTTCATAATGTTTATACTTAGACGAGATCTTTGATATTTCAATAACGGTTCGCAATATGTGGATAGAAATTTCATATATTAATGATTCGCTTTTGTTTTGTATGCACAAAATCTCAAAGCTTTTTATGAATTTTTGTTTTAATTGTGTTTTGTTTAAAAGAAATCACTGCCTTAACCTATTGTTTCTTCTGGTCCGTACTCTGAAACATTTCTTCTGTGATAACAATATAGTATGTGTTATATTCTTATTTTATAGTAACATCTTACATACGTATAAACATGCCACGCTGTATAAGGAATATTGCTGCTACTTGGGTATCTTTTTTGTTTTATGTCTGTTATCTTATAACTTTTTATTGGGTGTAAAATTTTGGTTTTTATATTTCAAAGTAACTACTTGTCGAGAAATGTCATTTAAATTTGAGCGATATCTAACAGGTATTTATTGAATTATCCCTAATAATACGCATTTACATTGACTTCAGTTGCGTTTATAATGTTCTCGTTTTATTATTCATCAAATTTTTAACGGACTAACATACGCATGAGTGACCAACGTCGCCTATGGACATCATTAATATAAAAGGCATCTATACAAATTACTGATCCGGAAAGAAAAGAAGGTAAACAAAGAAAGACCGTAATTTAATCTCTACCCTGCAATTGAAACAGGACAAATTTTTCGCGACTTATACAAGCAAAAGTATGTATAGTGTTACTCAATCACGCTTCACAATAAAATAACAATACCAATAATAATTGGAGACTAAATAATAATGATAATTATTACAGAAATTTCGGACATTAAGCGGAGGATCTAGGTTCTATCTTTTTTTAGTTGGTCTTCCACCATGAGATGATCAGTATTCTTCACCACCTCAGCACGGCCAAAAACTAGTAAGTTACAATAGGTAATATGAACAAAATACAATAGGTAATATGAAGGTGCCCAGGTGACTACATAACAAGAGCTTAAAAAATATTTAACACAACACATTAATATTCATTACGTGTTATAATACAAAAATGTTAGTACCTTACATTGAAAATAATCATAAAACATTTAATACTTTAGTAAAATCCAGTACATAAAACTATAGAACAATAAACACTCCTACTTTGTAACGATATCTGTATTTCAGAACATAAAAACAATAAAACGGCCATAATATTCGCTATTTCGTGTTCTTTACTAGATTAAGATATTATAAAATTTGCATTTGGCGATACTGTGGAACAAGCGTATCCTTTTAGGCTTTCCTTTAGCGTCCAAGCTAAAACTAGAGCCCACGTATGTAGTTGAGTACTTGTTTTCGATGTGCGTTGCTATAAAAGCTAGCCTTTGGGCTTAGCCCTGACATTGGCCGGCTAGATACACGATAGAAGGGATCTGAGGAAGATGTTGAAGCTGTTTATCTTAGCCGTACTGGTGGCAGGGGCCTGTGGTGCTCCCAGTGAGGAATCTAACCAGATAAAGGATAATGCTTACTCTAGTAGCAGACAAAAGAGATTATTATGTAAGTATTCAGTTTACATACTTTTTTATAAATTAAATTATTTTATTATTATGTGTGAAAGAAATTATTGATGCTAATGTAAAACTTAATTTCAAAATTATATTTAATTTACTTTTACTAAGTTGTAATTAGGAAATGCCTAAATAGACTGTTGTTCTTATTTTTCTTATTATAACCACACATTTAATGTATTCATTTTGAAATAATTTACGTTTAAAAAAAACAAAAACTATTTATCAGTTATATTTGTAACATAAAAAATAGATTGAGCATATAGCATGAATCGTCAAATTTAATGTTTTTATCAAATAGTTCAAAAGTATGGTTGTTTCTAGAATTATACATACTTACTAATACTATTTATAGTTAAAAACTTCTTATAATATTAATAATATAAAAATATCACTAATTATAATGATTTATGTTTGCAATATTCAAAAATATTATTTAATCACATCTTGACATCATTTTTGGGGTCACTGACCGTTTGTACCTTTTATGTTCATAAAAGGTTGTGTGTACATAAGTACAATGCCTTAATACACACAAAGTACTACATACACATACATACATATGTATGTACTCGTACGCACGTAGCATGATTCGTGCTATGAGTAATCACGATCACATTAAACTCCCAAAATAAGTCTAATTGGTTCATTATTGTTTCCTTAAATAATTTCCATGCTTGATTTTTTTATAATTTATCATCTGTCTTAATGAATAAAATATAAAATAATTAAACATTATTTATATCTAAAAAATGTATTTTAATAAGAACGATTTGTTAAATCCGATGTATATTAATCGTAATAATTTCCGTTTAAACGTCCTAAAGTCATATAACTTAATCTCGGGAAAAAATATCATTAACGTTATCTTTATTAAAGTGGAATGAATATTGTATATTATTAATTTAATTCAAATAATCTTAAGAGGTTTGATTTGTCATAATCTAAGCTTACTTATTAGTAGATCTTGCTTAATAACGAAGGAGGCTACAATCATCCAATTTTATCATATAGGATATACTAAGTTAAGCTTGTGAGTTGCAAAAAATACTGCGCCGATTAAACTAAAGAAATACATGGTCTTATCATATTTCAAATAAGTTAAATATTTACTAGACTTTCGAGTTTCAAAAAAAATGTGCCACATTCCACTTGTCTTTTGTCAACAACGTGTCGTTAAGGCGTCTAGCGAACGACTCCCACATAACAAGTCACGGGTATCCTATTCCATAGTAAATTACTATTTACGCATCAAGTCATCCCCATGCTCATTTATGGGTTAATAGCAATAATATATTATACTGTAGTATGCAACACTTTTTTAGTTTAATAAGAGAGAAGAGCGGTTTCTCAAAACGAAATTTCATAAGTATTTTATACGGTTTTGCGTTTGATATCGACGAACCGTCGATTTTCCGGATTAAAAAGTAGCCTATGCGCTATTCTGGACTATACTCGTTTTTTTCCTCATGACTGAGAAGGTCTAGAGCATACTTTACCACGCTGCTGCAGTGCGGATTGGTGGAAGAATTAGTAGGGAACCCATATATCGGAAGTTTTTAATATTTCTTTCTTTTTTTATTGTTTCAGTTTACGACGAACAAGGAAATTTAATGAAGACTTTCGACAACACATTCATACACAATTTAACTCCAAACGATGACAAATACCCGTTATTCTGGAACTTCATAAATCCATTTTTTAGTTTCCTACGCGTAAGTCCTGATATTAAAAAAAAATAATTAAAAACCTTGGACATTCAATTATTGAACACATGAACTTAGTAAAAAAATTCCGAAACATTAAAATGTTTTTTTAAATAATTTAAAATTATTATAGTTGAATTTCGAACCCTGAGTGTATACACAAAAAAAAATACCTATTTTCTTTCAGCCCGCAAGCTTCGGCAGTTCCGCCATAGCATACATGATACCAGTATCAGAAGCCGTCATTGAACAGATCAACTCCAATCCGCTTTACCACAACAAACTCCTCATTCTATCATCTCATGACCCCCTCATTGAGCCCAATCCGCTCTGTGCTGGACTACGAGCGCAGATTCCATCCCCGAACCTCTGCAGCAACTACCTCAACTGCTGGGACGGCTGGGCGTTTGAGCAGGAATGTCCAGCTGGATTGGTCTTTTCGATAGAAGGGTACTGTGACTATCCAAATCATGTCGATTGCAAGAATAGGCGGTTGAAAGGTAAGAATTGTTTTAATTCATCAAACTACGTACATATAAAAGTTTATAAGAGTATATGTTGCAGAACGACTTCTGTCAGGCCGGTTAGTATATCTTTAAATTATAGTACGTATTTATTTAACGGTTTGCTATCGTATATATCAGCCAATATAAAGTTCACGTTATTTGAATGTAAAAAGCATTGGCTAATAACCTTCTAAAACCCCAAAAGCTCAACTTTCGTAGAATTTCTAAAATACATATAATTACAAACTCTTAGAATATTTAGAAAAAGACATAATAAAATAGAAAAAAAATAAAGCTTACTAAATTTAGAAAAGATTGCGTCATAATATTGTTACAAACTTATCAAATTACAAAATGGGACAGTCGGACCAAATTAGCATTATCTAACTTGGATCTGGAGTCACGATGTTATTAATGCCCATTAAATTAAAAAGCTAATCTTTCACTAACGTCAGTCATATTTTTTATGGAGAACTAGCTACATTTAACTTTACTAATGAGAAATTCGCTTTGTTATAGAGTTACATAGCGTACGTTTGCAATTAGTCCTTACTGGAAAACAATTGATAATCGTTATCAGACGATCCATAAATTCACTCAAATATTTTATATTATTTCGTAAGAATTTTTGGTAAATAGTAACATGATAATTTCTTGTAATAAATGGTAGGTACTTAAGACTTTGTTGTTAAGAAACCCCTAAGTTAACTTTAATAATTAAAAAAAATCCACTATTACGTTACGAAATTAGTATGTTTCTCGAAATAAAAATAATCTTAGATACAAAATTATAATATAATGTACAATAATTTGTCGCGTACAAAGGACGAAGTCAAATTATTTATTTCGTCTTAGGAACTTACAGCTCACTTAACAAAAGTTCGAAACTACTACAAACAAGACATTTTGACTTTAAAAGTTTATCTTATTTTATATAATTGTCTTTATCTATCCTATACAAAAAAAATGTGGAGGCATTTATTAACGCAAGAGGGATCTATAACGGTGATATTTAGATACTTGCATTCTCGTCTGTGTATTTTTGCAATCTCGAAATCGACATAACCAAATTGAGCTCGTTTCCACTAATGTAAGGTTGAGATATTTTTTTATAATTTATTTGATTAGTAATTGAATGCCACAATTACTTCCATTGTTAGATAATTAATGCATAACATAGTTTACATTGTTACATCACAACATACTTAAACTAGACACTCATATAATTAAATTTATGCATGCAACTTATTTCATTGTGCCTTGATTGACACTAACGTGTCATAAAAATATCAAACTCTTTGCTAACAGTATCGAAGGAGGGAACCTGTGTAGAATAGAATGCTACCTTGAGTTTGTGCGGGACTGTGTAATGTTTAGTGTTTATTTTATTTGAAATCTTTACAAATTAATAAATTCTTTTCAGACACTCCTCCACCAAAATGCTTAAACGACTTTGAGTCGTTCAGAAACGAAGCGAATTGCAACGAGTTCTTCGTGTGCGTCCACAGCGTGCCGGTCAGATTTAAGTGCCCTGCAGAGCTCGCATATAGCCAGGTAACATTCTAAATGCAATTTTAAAACCTTCACGCAGCATCGAAGCCATCCTGTTCTATAGAACCCCGCTAATGGACAAATCCATATGATAGATCTTGTCTGTTGAAATTCGCTGAACTTTGAAATACAATCTCATATCGAAGTTTATATCATGATATTCTTTATCCAAACACCTTCACCGTTAAAAAACATCTGAGAAATCATGTTAACATCGATTAGTTCAATTAATAGAGCATGCATTACAGAAAGCAAATATTACAAATGTGTTTACAATCCAGAAGTCTACGAGATATTTTATAAGTTTGTGTTAAATATTTTTTGCTAAACATAAAATAATTAAATATGCTTTTATACACTGAGGCGGATTTTCTACAAAGTACAAAACTCTCAAACTACAGCAAGGTAAATTGTTTTGTCAACATCTTTATTACCAAGTTTTCCTTGCTGCATCCAAAATATGCCAACGTAAGTACTCATTTTAAACGTTAAACGAGATTATAAAAATAACTGTCGATATACGAATACTAAATAAAAAATAAATCAGTTTTTTTATTAAAACACAATGCAGTGACAATTGCAGGCCGAGATATCTGCTAAGCTTTCTTACTAATAAACTAAAAACTAAAAAGTACTATTTCTAGACAAGGCATTGAAATATAAACATATCATTCAAATTTTATAGCAATAATATATGCTTGAGATTAAAAAAAAAACACTAAATTGGTAGCTAGTAACAGCTGATAAAATAATAAGCAACAAAATTGAATGTTATTTTTAAGTTTGAGTGTTATTATTTTTTGTGAATTATTTGCATAAAGACTCATCTCAAAAGTTGTTTTAATTAAAGAATTTATTGCCGGACTCTATTAGCCTATGTTCTTGTTATGATAAACAAGAACAACTTTGCAGACACAAATTTATAAATGATGATCAATATTTATAACAAATATTTGCAATAAACTTGGTTCCGAGGTCAACCGCCTTTCTAAATGACTCACAAAGCCTTTTCTTCGCAAATAACTCCGAGTACTGAGTTGCAGTATTCAACAATTTTCGCTACTTTGTATTGGCAATAAGATTAGTTATGGCTTTTTAAATGGTAATAGGTGAATATTTTTAAAGAAGCTGGCTAACAAGATAATATATTTTAATTACCTATCTATATATTAACAATGAGTCGATATGTCTTACATTTTTAAACAGAATTTTATCGGAATGAAAGTCGTTAAAGTTACTCATAACTTGGAATACCTGCCTCTTTTGTTACTAAAAACTCCAAAAGATAAATATATATTTAATTAATACCCAAAGATCTCCAAGAATTCATCATCACCAGACGTTGTTTTATTAAAATATATTCAATAAGTATCATGCCTGTAATCATGTACCTAATCTTTAAGATGAAAATTATTATTTTTTTATTTCATAGTATTTATAAAGCGTATCCCAAGGGGTTAGCCATTTAAAAGAAGTGGGTTCTTTGTAGATTTCGGAGCAACTACCAATCCTCCCTGCAGAACTATAATTAGAATTGTATTTTAAAGCGAAAAGAACTAGATGCTTTTCGATTTCTCTAGTTGATTGTAACGACAATTGCTATGTAAAAAGTTATAGGAGACTTTTTTTAGATATGATGGTATTACTATATTTATTCAACTGATTTCAACTTCTAGATTACAAAAAAACAATATTACTTTGGATGCTTCAAATACTACTTAGAACTTGAAATAATTTATTCTAAATTGCCCAAGAGGATCTAATCCGCAACAGGATATAAATAAAATTTAAGTTTCGTAGTAAAAGCTTTCGGTTCTTCTTACGTTAAACTTGGGAGGGCGAAGATGATAATTATGGATCCAGTAAGAATTAAAAAAAAATTCTGCACTAAGATACTCAAAGACCCATAATTTATTTATCAACTCACGAACGGTATCATCATAATCGTTGCACAAATGTTGTCATAATATTCATTCATTTATTACTAAATCACCATGCTAATATATATGTAATTCCCTAGTTCCACAGATGCTTTTCTTCAATTTAATGTTCCCTAAATACACCATATTATAATGAATTTTTCGTGTTTATTTCAGAAATTAGGGGTATGCGATTACCCATTCAGAGTAGAATGCAATTCATCAGTGTCTACTATGGAGGTGTCGTCTAGCGCATCGCCAACACAGCCTTCAGCGGACACAATGACAAGTACTTCAGCTACTCCTAGTACTGCGTTCTCATCTAGTTCCACCACCAATGCTCCTACCAGCTCATCAACGCCTGGTACCAAGGAAGGCATCATACAAAATATTGAATACAAGACCCAAAGTAAGCTTTTAAATATCATCCTTTTTATGAACTGATCCTAAAGGCTGACGAAAAAGCAGACGGGCCACCTGGTGGCCTGGTGGTAAGTGGTCAATGTAT
Organism: Carystus phorcus; assembly: GCA_018248895.1. Lineage (NCBI taxonomy): Eukaryota > Metazoa > Arthropoda > Insecta > Lepidoptera > Hesperiidae > Carystus > Carystus phorcus. Next base: position 671 of record DWJN01007325.1, on the reverse strand, counting down.
GTGTATGTATAACATATGCATGAGCAACACTACAGAAGTCACCAATGCAACGTGGCCCCTGAAAATAAACCCTTTTAACATCTTTTGAAGAACAAATAATAGCGCTCCGGGAATACTTCAGAAAAAAGGAATACTTCCACAATATGCAGGCGCATGACAAATGATCGTAAAAATCGTGAAGCTTCTCCACGAGTCCAATCGATGTAGATAAAACTTCAGTCTTCATCGAACCAAATCAAATGAAGTCATTTATTTGAAGCAGATTTTTACAAACACTTTTAAAAAGTGAATAGTTTATATGATGAGTTATTTAGCTACTCACAGTTACAAGCAGCACTTAGATAAACTAAAAAAGTCAATACTAATCAAAAAAAATCTTGTTTAAGTTTTCTTGTTTTTAAAGTATTCATCTAATTTGTAATAACCTTATGGCAAAGAAAAATTTTTTAAATTGACAGTATGGTATTTGGATGAATTCAATCGGTTTTATACATATTTATTATTTGCTTCAAAATGCATGGCGAAGTAGACTCTAGACTTCAGTCAAGGAGAAACCCGTGCCCTGTAATAGGTCATTAATGTGTTGATGGCTTCCATCTGAACATGATATATGAAAGTATGTCTGAGCGCTAGGTGCTTAAGTGTTTACTTCATAAGATTTTGAAATTTAC
>DWJN01007324.1:0-10064 GCA_018248895.1 Carystus phorcus | reverse complement strand
GTCCAGTGGTTTAGGCTGTGCGTTAATAGATCACTATGTCAGTCAGTCTGTCACCTTCGAGTTATATGTATTTAGATTACGATCTTTCTTTAGTTTCCTCTTACATGGTAACATGCCTTTATTGATGCTGGTACCTTCAGCGAATACTTACCATCGAGTGGGTAGACTCGTTTCTCAGCTAATCCTAATTAGAATTACTCTTACCAGGCTGACTATATCCAGAAGATAGAAGATGATAAGTACTACTGAATTTGCTAATTAAGAATCGGTGAATAAAGGTAAATATATTGCTGTCTGCATCCAGGTTTCAAACTTCGTATTCAAGATATATTGACCAGTAGCTCGCGTCGGTCTTAAGCGAACGACAGAGTTAAGGAACTGGGGGCGATCAGTGTCAGGAAGGGTATTCGGTATAAGCAAAAATTTCTTGAAAGTTTCCGTGCTTCGGAGGGCACGTTAAGTCGTCGGTCCCGGTTAAAGTAAATAGCAGTCGTTAAGTCATATTCTGGCTTAAAAACCTCCGACATTTGGGTTGGTTACTAACCCCTCCACCAATCCGAACTGGAGCAGCGGGATGTAGTAAGCTCTAGACCATTAATAGGATGCAGGCTTTCCCTTACTATTAGTCGAAGCTACAATATCAACGCAATACGATATTAATAGCAAATCCATAAATCAATACCCGGACTAATCTAATTCTCATGCGTACATTTGTAACAGAAATGATATCAGCATGGCCGATTCGGTAATATTCTAGTTCAGTACCAGTGAATGAATACGCATTTGTAGCGAGAACATCCATCAAATAATGGTCAGCAGTTGATAGGGTGACCATGTTAGATGTCAGGATGGTACAATTATAACACTTAGTATCTACTTTTACACATTAAATCGTGGTAGATGAAGCTTATTCAGTTGAGCTAAAAATCATGAAAATTTTATTGGTATTCTTGAAAGGATATTTTAAAAAATATAGGTGTGAAACGGGAAATAAGTTTGTATATGTGTAAGAATAAATTTCGTCCGATTTACTAATAAGTTAAAGAGCTCATATATGTACATATAAAATAAGTTGATGTTAAATTAGTAATCAAAGATTGTACCTACAATTCTGTGACATTTATACTTTTTATGTAGTTATTATAATGTAATGTATAAAAAACTACTATTTTAATTTAAAATCTAAAATAGCTTTAAGTTTAATTGAACCGAATGATTTACATATATTGAAACTGATGTATTTAAGAAATATACATTTTCCACGATTTTATCATATAAGATTTTTAAAAATCACATATGTATACTTACAACTAGTAACATTAAAGACAGTAACAGTAAAAGTAACGCTAAGAGATTTTTTATCTGAAAATAAACTGTAAGACTATCAAACGCATCATACATATAAATATTAAAGAACTGTATTTATATCAACCAATAATTCAAACTGCAGTATTTTTTAGGTCTGACTTACCCCGCTCCTATTTTCAGGACATAAAAAAGTAGGACGTCCTCATAAAACCAGGCACTTGGCAACACGACTAGCTGCCTATATTTTAAGAAACGTTCATTTTGAAAGGCGTTTCGTATGATGAATCTACTGTGGATTGAGGCCGCTTTTTATCCAAAGTAAGATTCTATGCGTTTTGGAATTTCAAACAAAGGTACTACTTAAAAGCAGTTTTGTATGAAATGGAAGCGTTTATGGAGGAGTCTATTCATAGTTAGCTTTGTTACGTGTGTGGGCTCTTTATCCATAAATTATTTATTACTTAACTTTTCTGGAGCGTTTTTATTAGTTTTGGTTACTATTTTAATACTTTTTAAATTGAATTTTATTTTTAATGTTTTCTTTGCTTAGTAACCGAGTATTATCCATGATATTGTAACATATAGTTGTTTGTTTAAATAACTTAAACTAAACTCCAAGTCTCTTTTATAATATAATCTATCATTTGTCGATTCCATAGGTGTACTTTTCCTTCGCAGAAATTTTGACGTTGGGACTTCGTTATAATAGTCTTTTCCAAGGTGTCTGATCATTTTTACTCTCAACATTCTACTCCTTATATGTATGAACTATTTAAAAAGAAAGTGAGAGCTTATTCAATTTAATCCGTTTAAAAATATAAATAAGTCTCATATATTTTTTAGACTATTATTGTAGTGTGACAGAAAAATATGCCAGCTAATCGGACTTATAGGATTTCGTCTTTAACCAATCGTTTAAATCTTAGTTGGTACATCTTTAATAAAATAAATTAAAAAAATCAAATATATCAGCTCCTTAAAAACCCCCCTGATTTAAAACTCAGTTTGTACTTCACTTTCCACTACTGAGGTACACGACGGTAGCTCTGCCGATTTTATTCTTGCAAATTGCCATAAAATACATAGTCTATTGTCAAAACAGTTTCACACGACAATATTTGTATCAAAGACAAAACCGACGCGTTACTGGATAAAAAGGAAAAGGGAACCCGCATTATAAAATAACGTTTTAATAATAATCCGTAAACAAAAATCTTCAAAAGGTTGCGCGATAATTGGTTAAAATTATTTGTTGTCCATTGAACAAGTAAATCTAACGATGAGATTTTTCAATAGAGCAAAAACCTTAAAACAGGAACCAGAAGCTACTTTTTTTAAGAACGATAACAGACATATATTCAGATTACATCTTATTTCTTTCTAAATCTAATTCCCTGTTACATAAAATACTTGATTCGTAGATATTTCCTCCATTTGTATCCTTATTCATAGAGTCTACAATCCACGGGTATATTCTTTTGTTATTAATGTTGTTGTGTGCTTATATATAATTGTCGTCTTGACACGAAACTGTAGCATTATTTACTTCTATTTTTGCTTCTTCTTTGGTCAAAGAAGCGTAGGTATCCAGAGATCTGTTCAATAAATTTTCTGAGGTAAATCATACAGTTCCACATTTTATTGATTATCCAATATATTTTATTGTGACCTACATTGTGTTTATCTTGTGATATATTTTCATATAATTTCTTTATCATATTCAGGTGCTTCAGAACCTTCTCCCTGTTTTTGCTTTTTTGTCCAATATTCAAATTTCTTATTAGAAACATCACATATTTTTCAAATAAGTAAACAATGCCAAGTTATCATTACGATTCCGTTAAATCTCAAAACCTTAAATAAATGTTATATTCTTATTATTTAGGCTATAATTATTTTCTATGTTACAATCGTAATACCTATGTAAATTGTGTAGTAAATATATAAATTTCTTATTAGAATCAGACATTACGCTGTAAATATGAAATAGACAAAGAAGAGCATATTTTTATTAATCGGTTCTTAAGTTTTCATTGTGTTTTTGTAGTTCAATATTTATGATAATAACTAATTTTGCTATTCAATATTCATCATAATTACCACGTTTAACTAGTTTTGTCTCATTTTACTTGTATCTTGATTAATATGTAAATTTGCCATGCCCAACTGTGTTTGCCTAATTACACTAAGATAATGTTGAAACTAAATCATCTCATGTTTCCGCCGTTATATTACATTTACCCATTAGGTAATGAGTAAACAATAGCAACTTGTTATTGTCATCCGTTTCAAATTTTCAATCAATAATTGTTACGCTTTCATTAATTGATTTTCTAAAGCTTACCGGCATTGTCCAACCCACGGATATTATTCTTTTATAAACAGGCTAAATGAAACTAATTTACTGACAAAAACTTGTAGCTCAATCACAAACAATGCCCCATTGTTGTAATGGATTGCTTCGTTACATGTTACCAAAAATGCTTCTTCATTGTTGGCTTTTATTCTTCCTACATATTTTAATTTTACCACTCAGTTATGCCTATTTATATTCAATTAACCTACTTCATTCTATTCGTCACGTGCGAAATTATAGTCTAAAGTTTCCAATTGGACTTTAGTTTGTACTACATGTTACAAGATACAAACGAGTTGACATTAAATACGTCGTCAAAATTGGTAGTATTGTATTTCACAGCTACTAAATGTTTCTGAAACTCATAATCTTTCCCTGAAACTAAATCATGTCATGTTTCCGCTCTGATGTTACATTTGTGCGTTCTCTCGATATGTTAAACTGTTGACAGCTGTCAACGATGTCGGCAACATCACTCTAATAAACGATAGATGTATTACTGTTTACCTTTGATAGTATCATATAAATTGCAACAGCATCCGCTTACATCAAGTTTGAACGACCACCAAACCGACCACAGCACTTTAACTAAACTGATGTTCAGTCTGAACACTCGACTGTTAAATGCGTTCACAGCACTATTAATCCATGGCGAGTTGGAGTTTATAGGGCGCACTATCTCGGAACAAACATCCCTATAAGCCGATGCACCGGTTACGATGTTACGCGCGGGAGATCCGACGAACAGCGAAACGCCTCCTACGACGGTTGGAAAGCGACTGGCTGAAAATTGTTTAGCGGGATAGCGGGCTCAAAGGCTAGTGCATCCGAGTACAAACGAAAATGTCCGAATGTAATTTTAAGGTGAGAGTGAGAAGAAAGATTGGTTCTCGACGGTGGAGAGGGATGGTTGCGCAGGTAGGGTGGGAGACAGCTGCACTGAGCAGAGAGGGTTTTGTCTATGCAGGTTTAAGATTGAGAGAGTGCATTCGACTGTGAGATGCCGTCTGATAGGTATACCTATCCATATAGCTACGAATGCACATACTCGTCTTAACCTCATGCCTAATGCAGTAATTCTAATATTTGAGCATATTATACTCAATCATCAGCAATTGGAACATTGGCTGGATAAAAAATCTTTTAAGAATATAGGAAAAGCGCCTTCAAGTGGTATACAATAATTTGATGACGGAAACTGCTTAGGAAGTAGGTGCCTTTGCAGGTACCTCAATTAAAATAACTGGCACCTACATAAAAAAAATACAGACAAATTGAGAACCTCCTCCTCTTTTTGAAGTCGTTTAAATAAATAGACAAACTAAACACGAAATAATAGTTTCCATAATAGAATATCTAAAAACACAGTACTTTTAATTATTTATAAAGTATTTAATTTATAATTATACAAAATCAATTTGTAATTAAATCATTCCTCAACCAGGTGAGAACAAATATAAATCATTGTTAATCAGTGTAGATTCACAGTTTGATCAGCTAGACAACGTTTTATAGAATAATATCTTAGGAATCTGCTAGTGTCTGCATAAAATAAATTATTTAATTTTGAATTAAATAAATACAGGAATGTATAAGGCCTGTGGTCCCTCATGACGATCGTGCACGAAACAAAATCTATTAAACCTTCCCTAGATAATTTAAATAGAAGATAAGGGGTATATTTTTTGTATAACTTATTACCACATAATGATCTGAGATTCATCATCGTATTTCTGATCGGAGACACATTATTAACAATTATTAAATATTTATGAACGAAATGGTTCAGTCAAATGCAAATCAGTCAATCTGCCGCGTCAGCCAATTAAATATAGTAAAACAAAATTTCAAGAGATTAAAAATATCCTTTTAAATAGGCAACAAAGAATACAACTCTTCTTTCGCCGTTTCTTCTCCTTGATGTAAAAGCACATTTCCCAAAGGGTGGTAGAATAAAAAAACGACTTGCATAAGGGTATCAAAATAATATCTACATGAATAAATGATTTTGAATTTAAACTTAATGCCTAACGACATCATATTATATTGGTTTATATTCATGAGTAAAACTTCTTTCTGTTTGAATTTGACTTAATCGAAGTACTCAGCTGACTAAACAGCTTGGCCCTACTTGCTAATTAGTCTTCGAATGCTAGAAAACTTTATTTTCGCAAGTAGGCATTTTATAACTGTGTACTTACTAAATGTTGATGAATAAGTTATTTAGTTAAGTTATTAGTCATGTCAGACTAATTAGTCAGCGATTGCTGAGATTGTTGAAATTAGGGCTGGTGTTGATTGCATATGAAACAAATATGAAAGGATAAATAGTTTTTATAATACGTAAATTGCAGTTTTGTATTACTGGACTTTTTTAATAAATAAGTAACGCCATACTCTCACAGCCTCACACTACGATACCCCGTGTCGTGGGTGCTATGGACAACACAGAAAAACATACACATATCCAGACCGAGTACAGAAATTCAAACTCATCATTCAAATTTCTGCCTGGCTGGAAAACGAACTCTTTGAATGTCAGTACAGCATGGTAACCATTGCGCCACGGGTCGTCAATAAATATATGTTTTATTAGCAATGAATTCTAATTTCAACTTTTTTTTATATAAACACAGAATTAGTTATCCAAAATCTGTATTTTGTTTATCGAATCGGTGACATCTCCTAATGTTGCTAAAGTCCACAGACGACGCTAATCACTTGCCAATAGGTGACCGCGCTCGTCTGTCTGCTTACGACAAAAAAATCAATATATGACGTCATATGACATTCAAAATATTTTAATTACGTATTTTAGCACACTTGTGGAAGCTATTTATTTATTCATGTCACCTCTTAAAATAAAGAACAAAGGGCTACTTAATGCTTAATGGCATACCAGTCAACCCTGGGTAGATGTAGGAAAAGCTGAAAGGTGTTCAAATAAAAGAAAAACAAAACAAAATGAGGGTAAAGTAAAAGTATATTGTATAATATATCATTTATGCTACCACCGTTTCGAAAAAGTGCTTTCATATTTATTTGACCCGCTGCAATAACAAAGCTAACACAGCGTGTCGAATAGGTACGTACAGAAGATTACAAAAACAAAATAAAAAACAGTATAATTCATCATAATGCTTCAATTATAAATGCAAACCAGGAACAAAGTTGGTGCATCGTCAAATTGGTCAATTACTAACAAACTATCCAGAAGAAAGCGAAAAAACGCCGTCAGCACGTTAATAATATTGTCTTGTGGTACAACGTACACGTGTACATTCCCACATATTATGTCAAGTAACTGAATTACAATCAAACGTACAATATCTTCTATCGATATCACGATAAAGTCTGACCACACTCTATTGAGAGAAAACAGTATGAATTAGTTTAAGCCTTATTTTACACCGAACGCGAAACTATCTGACGATAACTTAATCAAGTCTGTTTTGCTCCGAATAATGTACGGAATTATAATATCAAATCATTGACAAAATAATGAAATACAAAATATTACACTAACTTAAAAATATTATAAATGCGATAGTTTCTATAAATGTTCACAACTTAATCATACCACAAAAACTGAAAGAATCTGGATGAAATTTGGCAAGTCAGCGTCATCACGAATCCCATTATAGTTTTCTTTATCCATATAATTAACCGACAAATTAACAAACAAGCCACATAATGTTAAGTGGTTAATGCTTCACATCAACACTTCACTTCACATCAACAGTAACAACAAAAACATCAGGGATGCATTGCCGGGCAAGACTGAAGAGAGAAGATAGAAATAACTTGTCATACGGTTCACCATATTACAGCAGGGAACAAGTTCCGTATGGCAGCTGACATAAGAAGGAGAAAACCGACGGATTGAAGTCCCCCCACCCTAAAAACGGAAACATTCGAGGCGTTTTTGTCACTAGCAGTCCCCCATTTAGGTATCAACCGCGCTTCAGTTCCTTAACTTTGTCATTCGCTTTAGATCAATGTGAGCCGCCGGGTTATGAGCAATTCTTAGACAACTTAATAAAGATAATGTAATCGTTTCACAAAGCCCTACCAAACCTGAGCGTAAGTGTGACTATGACGTGATTTCTGATGATGTGTGTGTAATTTCTTGCCTATAGCTTTGCTCCACACTGTGTTCAGGCATTACTATCACCCACGCGGACATTTGGCGCTTATGCCGTGTTCGCACGAATGAAACACGGACGTTCGTGGGCGAAATCCCCATTTTATTGCTTTCGGCTTTACATACCAGCTAATATTACCAATGAAAGTGTCCGTTCGTTTGTTTGTATGTCCCTTACACAATGCCAGTTTTGCTATTTGAATATTTGAATCTTTAGAAGAATTAATTTGTTATTACTTATTACTGGTACTTGCGATTATGAATATGACGTATAATTACTTATATGACGTATAGTACGGTTTATAATTGAATTTTTTCTTGATTAAGATAATGGCGCTATTGAGGATTAGGTCGAAAAACGTCTCATAATTTGACTGTCACCTATCATTGTAATGTTAGTCAGTTTCGTTTCTATTGGCTTTGATTTATTATGTTTTTTATTTTAATACTTTGACATGATTTTATATTTATTGTTATCCTTTCTGAGGCTGGTTCTAACTGGATATCAAAGTAACTCTCTTTTAAGCATAAATATTATAGTATTATAGATGTTAATAGACTGTATTATCTACCACTCTATCTATTTGTCTATTTGCTTAAAAATATCCTAATTTACTCAATATTTGAGAAGTTTGAAATCTTTAATTGATATAACTTATTCGGATCAAAGTCTAGGTTAAAATCCTCAATCATCAATTTACACAGTTATGTGTTTTATAGGTCATTTGCTTCAGGGAAGAGAATTGTTGTGAGAAACCTTCTTCAACTTCTCCATAATGTTATCAACGGTAAGTATAGTCTTCCATTGACTATTTTACCCTTCACCTGCGTTTACAACTCATATTGTGAGAGGAGACCCGAGTAAACAAATAAAGAGTTATGAATTGATGACGACAAACAAACAATTTAATCCAAACCCAATTTAAATAATGGATACAAACTGACCAATTTAATCATTTCAACCATTTCATTGACAATTCACAAAACAAATGATTCATCTGTACGGCCATTGCAGGGATTTTTATTAACCGACAAACAAAACACTCGGGATATTATACGAGGCATTGTATGCGAGTAATAACTACCGGTTGGCTGTCATAACTCGTCGACTTGTCGTCGTAAATAGACGTCGACGATTTAAAACGTAACGAGGTTAGAAAACAAGGTTAAATGAGGTAGAAATTTTCTGCACCGTCTCGAACGGCCAGGTCTTGCGGTCGAACTTTTTAAACAGCTGGAAGGTTTCCGAGAAGTCAGTTCAGACTTGTTCTAGTAAAGTAAAACTTGTTAGACTGTCAAACGCAAAGTCTCTGAATTAAAAAGAACTAGAGAACTGTCAGCGGTCGAAATTCGTCCGTAATATACGGTGTCAAAGCGTTACTTCACATTGACAATATAAACGTAAACAATTAATGTGCCATATCTTTATTACGCTTCTATGTGTGTCAAATGAATGGTAGTGTGTGTAATGTATATTTTTATTAATTTCATATGCTTCGACTGCATATTATAAACAAATATTATCGTTTTGCACTTCTCCTACATATAAACTATAAGTGGGCTAAAGATCATACTCCTCCGTCCGCGCAATTTTTGTAAAAAGGGGTCAAAAGATTTTGCTTCACGAATTAATATATAGATTAATCTAAACATTGTAATGGCCAATGAGGAACACAGCGCAAAGCTCTTAATAAATATAGATACTAGACATTGAATCAATCGTATAGTATCGCACTGTTTGCTGTTAGACTTTATCTACTGACTCATCCAAATTGTAAATAAATACAATAAAACGGCTGTAAATGATTTCTTTTTCCACCTCTTTTCTTTTTAGGTCGGCAACGCATCTCAAAAAAGAGAAAAACAAAAATACTGACGAAGAATTGCAATAGCCAGCCCGCTTCGCTATTCCCGGTTACTTACGTCGTAGGAGACTTTAAGAGGAGAGTGAATAGGCTTTTACTAAATTAATGAATTCTATCTTAGACTTCCTTACCACTTATCACCACGTGAGGTCGACGTCAAGCATTAACTTATACTAAATAAATTACTACTTAAAAAATTAAATTATTCTTATATCTATACTAATAGAGATAAAGAGTTTGTTTGATTGTTTGAACGCGCTAATCTCTGGAACTACTATACCGATTTGAAAAATTCTTTTGGTGTAAGATAGTCAATTTATAGAGGAAGGCTATAGGCTATAGAACATCACGTTAAGATGAATAGGAGAGGAGCAGCAATAAAAAATATTGC
>DWJN01007323.1:0-10064 GCA_018248895.1 Carystus phorcus | reverse complement strand
ACGAAATGGTTTACATTCATAATTAGATACTATAGAAAAAATGTTGCAAAATAAGATCAGCATCAACATACTTATATAATTATTCTCTAGTAGAGCTGGCGAACTTCGTATCACCTTGTAACATTTATCCTGTTTTTGTAACATTTCTTATCACTACTGAACTCTTATTGGTTGTAACTTTATGTTATATAGCCTCCTCGGTAAATGGACTATCCAACACAGAAAGAATTTTTCAATTCGAACTGGTAGATCTCGAGATTAGTGCGTTCAAACAAACAAACTCTTCAGCTTTATACTATTATTAGTACAGATTTAAGATTGACTTACCGTGTTCGCGGGCGGCATGCATATATCGAGAGAGGGCGCGCGCGGCGCATCACCGCCCCTGCGACACCTCACACACACCCTGCAACAAACAAACTTAACTTTCAATTCTATATACATATATAAACAATAAAGTCCTGACTTACTCGTCAATACCCAACCAAAATCTCAAGGTAGAAAGAAAAATAGAAAGCTCATTATCTCAGAACTTATTTTTCAATCTGTTTTATATCTTAATGTTATAAATATGACGGTTTGGATGGATAACTGTTCCTCAATAAGTGTATAAATAAAAGTTGAGGTCGGATTTTTCAACATTTCCAATAGATATAAAGTCAATTCATATTTTCGTTCTGAAGTTACCTTATATGAAGAAGAAGAAGAAACGTTTATTCCATTAAACATTTACTGTAACAATATTATTTGGTACAAACTTTGAACAAAAACAATTATAAATTAAAATATGCTAAGCGCTTATTATTAGAGATTCCAAATCGACATACAAGTACGTATAATTGATAATCAAACTAGCTTGTTAAAGTGACGTTCGATCACAATGAAATGAGTATTTATTTACATACGAAACAATTCAGTTTTCAAAATTAATTTTGAAAAGTACCCATATTTATAATTGTGTACTGTACGGCTGAATATTAGCTTCAGTTCACTTAATATTTCATCCCCTTTTTATTACACGTTAAATAACGTAGTCTCTTATCAAAAGCCCAAAACATTTGATGGTTACGTTTTTACTCTCACGTACTAACGTAACAGTCGGTACGCGATCTGACATCGTGGATGGAATAATAATGAAACGGTTAAATAAAAGTGAATGTTACACTTGCTTTAATATCTCTAAACAAATAGGGTTCCCAGTTAAAGGGACTTGTACGGATGGGTAACCTGGAATTACTAAACTTGTTCCCGCACGTTTATCATCGGTAACTATGGATTAAGATTCGTAACTTTTTGTCGTGTTTATCTTTGCAATGACTTTCTATGAACGTTTTATCAAATGTATAACGATCGGCCTCTCCATAGTCTCCATGCCGGATCCACGTTCGAAGGATCATGGGGTGTCATTCTCAGCTGAACACAAATTTGAATGACGAGTTAAAATAGAATGACGAGTTTAAATTGAATGACGGATTCAAATGTGAATGACGAATTCAAATTTCTCTTCTCCATCTTTGTTTGTTCTTGTCTTTGTATTATCCATATCACCCATGATACAGATAATTTTCACAACTAAGAGTGAATGTGTAATGTTTTTTATTTAAAAAAGTCCCTTAATTAAAATTAACAAACGCAACCCGGAATACGAACAAGCTGTTCATTTCGAATGTGCTTTTTTCTCGGGATTCCCAGTTTGAAAAATCACCTCGTATTTAGACGACACGTATCAAAGGTCTCTTTTTGTTTTTGTTTGTTGTTGTGAGATCACTAACGATGTTGATGAGATTTGAAAAGCTTTACACAACCTCGTTTTCTTTTGATGTAAAGTAAAATACAAACTGATAGTACGACATTCGGATTAACCAGTAACAAACCTTGAAGTTACAAATTTTAGAATGAGAACTAAAATCTGCAGCAGTGCAGTAAATCAACAAATATACCCAAATAATATTAATGTTGCGTGGATTAAAAAAAGTACGTAAAAACGTAAACCTTTAGTGTTATGGTAATTATTGACTACATCTCATAAAAAGAAGGAGAATCTCAAATGGACAACATGATCGATTGTACCGCCATCTATGAAAAAGGTATTATATTAGGTTTGCATTATAAAACGGTACGTCGCTGTTTGGTCAAGATGCCTAACTATCAATTGTTGATGTAAATGATGATACCTTCTTGATGATGATTTTGATAGCGTGACAATACAATACTGTCGACGGTATTGACAATATATTGATAGACCATCAATAGTTCGGCAACCCTGCCTGGTCATTCGTAATTATATCGTTGCAAGGTCATTATGCTGCCGCAATTACGTTTAAAATTATTTATAAGGCAAGTTTAACGCTTAATATTTTTATTTATATTAAATAATATAAACGTAGTGAAAACTCGCAAGTCACGTGACAATAAATAGGAATGATGTAATTTGTCCAATCTGTATTTCTTATCAGTCTATGCTTGATTATAATCAGAATAGTTGACGTTGTCAAACTTATCAGTTTATTAGTGGAGAACAAGCAGGCTTTTAATTTTCTAAAGTATAGAACTTACAATATGCACTATCGCCCGAAAACCACAGTCACGTCAAAATAGAAATTTACAAGAAGTATTTTAAAATTTTAAATCGAGCGTTAAAATTGGTTCCTAACCAGACGTCGTTCGCACAATACAAACGCTTATTAAATTAAATGTCAACGACAAAAACTTATTACAAGTGAAATCTGTATTCGCTCCAATTGCAATGCACTTCTATTTTGTTTGAATGTGTAATAAACAATAAAAATATGCAAACATAATAAGGTGAGAGTAGAAACCCACACTTTCGTACTTGTAGATATTAACGTGGAAGAAGTCACACGGCGCGCGAGTAGCGATGACCAAGAATCAGCTGATGATGATGTGAAACGTATTAAAGATGTCATCTACATATTATGTGAACCCAGCTATGCTTTATGTGCCAACGACTGTCACAGCAACAAAAGATTTATACTAATGATCGAGGCGGACTTTTCAACTATGGCAGAAACTTCAGGGGTTGTAATACTTAATCGGCAAATAAAGACCATTTAAGTTATTTGGCAGCTACTCACCTAAAGCAGAATGCCATAAAGAACATTAGTAAATATTTCGTTTTGTCATGAACACTGCACTCCGTAGATATTGTACCTATTTATTTTTAAAGGAATGCATTCATTGTTTTGCTACATAAAGTTTCCAAAAAGTGTTTTATTTTTTTGGTATATCTTTTCATTCCTCAATTTTGGTTAGGGTTGTGGCAATATTTATTTTTCTGTCATTCTTGTCTATCATCCTTCACCTATACACTGGACACACTAATCTTCCACAAATTCTCTTACACAAACCCTACATCTTTTCTTGGCCGTCTTTATCCCTTCGTGCCTATTCATATTCATCCCTCTTCTTATCAAATTCCGCTCATAACATCTCCACACCACAACTAACGTTTCCCTTTCAACTTCTTTGTTGTTTGTGCCACTTTCAGACTTCCTGTAATAAACTCAAGTGCTTTGTCACGGAGAAGAAAACAGCGATAGATATTCTTATCGACGTTTGTAAAACAGCATAATCGTAAATGTGTTGGTAAGAATTCTATAAGAAAATGCTGGGAACCGTTTGTTTTTCAAAATCATGGCCGACTCTGAAGTTTCCTTACGATATTTTTCATGAACTTCATTAAACCTCTATGTGCCTTGTTTGGTATAAATTAAATATATGCCAATATGGACATTTACTACCATGGAGTCTGAAAATATACTATGATATACTTCGTTATCATTTCATTCATTCTCGTGGGCGTTTTCGTCACAACCATCATTATCATTATAATTGCATTCATCATTATTATCTACGTTTTCTTTAAAATGGCTTGATATTTTACACCGTTGCAATAGTACAAGTAATTCGAAGAGCCAAATAGTTGATTGTTGGTAGAAAAAGTAAAAAGCTATAATCACATTCTCCCACAAGACAATACGTGTGTCCATTTATGAGTATGATTTGCGGCGTGCAAATTGTACTAATTTTAGCGTGACCACCACACACAGACACAGCGAAACAATGACATTGTAGCTGTTAATAAACTTGCATTTTAAGTGCTCCTAAAGACATGCATCTTGAAAACTTTCTGTTTAAGTAAAAACGCATAGATGATGCCTTTGGAGTATATGATGTGTATTGGCGGCGCAGACATCTTACAAGCTAGTATGAAATTATTTTGTATGAATCTAGTACTCTTACTTTCACTAAGTCTTTTTGTGGTGATTATTGCATTGCACTGAAATGTTTGAAATTAATTTTGTTTCTTGTATATAAAAAGCTATTCCAACGAGAAATACAGAAATAGAAACTTTAATAAATTTAAATGATACGATTTATACATTTGCGTTTTTAATGTCAACATAGAATTATGGTCTAATCTTAGTATTTTGGCCATATTGGGAATGCCTACTAGACAGACCCCAATTCAGACAAGAGTGTCATAAGGGGCGACATAAGTTGGTCTACGATACGGCTTCAAGTATTATCCTATCACTAATAATCATAAGCCTTGTTTGTTGAAAAACTGTACATGAAAGATCTGGTCTAACTTATTGCTAACTATTGTATTCAGCTGTGTGTCCACATTGGTCAAGTAGTCGATGTGGGCCAGTCGGCGTCCGCGCATCAACTAACACGGAAAATACGAGTGCTCCGCTTTTTATGCGCTTTAATATTGCATCTGGCAATTCCATTGCGAGCAATACATTATAAAATATTTTATCAACTTGAATAAAAACTGGTCCTTGTAAGAGTTTACAAAGCTTTTAAGTTTCAATTTATTGTCCATTGAATTTGACACCCACTTTGGTACGAGAAATGCATTTCATGGTTCATTCATAACATAAGTAAGTATTTTTTTATCGAAAAGATGACAAGTATGGTTTCAAAAATTGTACAAGTTGATAATTTTTTCGGTGTTAGTGTTCTGATGAACACTAAAGAGTTACAAGTATCGCTTGCCCGCAAGAACATTAACTCTAAAAACGTAGTATTTTTTCAGGAGAAGCGATTAAAGTTTTTAACTACAAATATTGTGGTATATAAGACAAACAGATTATTTTTATAATTAATATCAATATAATTATAATTAATATCAATCGAGGCGTAAGCTATTTTCGACTTAATTTAAAAGGTAGAATATACTTTTTTTAGTCGAACTGTATCATTAACTCAGTCAGTGCCAAATTTTGACATGATACTGTATTCTTCTGGACAAGTGATATGTAACTCTTACTTATATATATACTCTTACTAGTTATATATTGATATCTTGGTTTTTATATCTATTGAATGGGTAGACGAGCCACTTGATAGCAAGTGGTCAACGTCACCCATGGACATTAGCAACATCAAAGCATCACTGATGACAATTGCTCAACACGGGTCGTCAACATAAAATAAAAATACTGTAACATTTCTTCACATTTTTACACCTACCATTAGATATTTCCACATCCACCCAAAGTCAGCGGTAGTCCACCCACCCAAGTCAGTCAGTGGTAGACAAAGCAATTAGGCATTATTCCCTTTGTTTTTTCTTTTATAATATTTCTTAAATAAATAAATAAAAGCCCTGTAAAAAGTTCTATTTGTCCAGTTCCATTGTTTCAGTCCGCGCATTGTTTTAATCTTACAAAACAAAGTAAAAAACTCTTTACAGTATAATTATTTTTAATTTCACCATCATAAAATATAACGAGTTAGTATAAGCCTTTGAAATTCCAATAAGCGCCTTAGTTACTTCCGGATCTTAATAAGATTTCGTTTAAGTATCCCCCGAGGCAATGTGAGGCACAGAGAAACGGTGGAATTAGAGACATAACAATATCCCTTTCATGAAATATTAATCAATTTACTCTAAAACCCATTAATAAATGTAGAAGTACAACGGAACTATAATACGCATACACATAAACATAATTAATTAGATATACTTGATTATATTCTGTCCACCAATAGGTATGGAACTCATGGTGGACTACATATTACAGAACATGAAATTAGTAAAAGATCACAGTGCAAAACCTCTAAATTAATTTAGATGATACTTTAATTTGTAACTTTTATAACGTCTTCAACTAGTATCTAGAAGAAACAAATTATTATACTAGAAATAATGCATAATTGTAAATGTTACATTGTGATAAAAAAAAATTATAAACTTAAACCGCCTATTACAAAATAAGGTCTAAACCGCGATTATCAAGTATAGGTTTATCTTTCATACTATACTTTAAGCCAAAGTTTATTTTACTTGGTCTAATAGAAGTTTAAACCGGTACTTTGTTAGTCCACGTTTTGTAATAGGGCCGATAGAGGTGTAGAAATAATTTTTGTTTCTTAAAATAATGAAGTTCAAATTTGATCATAAAACAGTATTACACTTGTTCCATATTCAACAGCCCTAGTGCCTATTCATTGTAATAGCTGTCTGCGATGCGAAAATATATTCGACTTTTATTTTTATAACATCGTTAAATTCTGCCCATTACCCTAATTAGAATTGCATTTTTAATTCAGCGCGAGAGTAATTTTATTCTTATACTTACATTAATTTTTAGTTGGGATTTTTCATTTTATGAGTATTCAATCTTCTCTATTTTTCATTATATAAAGAATATAGTTGACTATCCATAAACGTTAATAGCATCAGGCATTACTTTGCGCAAATCCATTGTTATTAAGCTAGTATTTCGTAAAGTTTGCAAATAACACTCATCGAGTCAACTTACTCTGATGAAGCCGTGTTTGGGACGAAACACGTGTTGATGGTATATGTGTTGGCATATACTTTAATTTATTGTAGCTATATGTTTCCTTGTGGAAGGGGTTGTGGCGAGATTTTACCCGAGTCTGAAAGTATATACTATCAATTATTTTGCTCCCGGATTGTTGCAAAGTAGACTCATATCAATTTAATATCCTTAAACGATTACAATCTTATATTTACTTGGTAGAGGTTCAGATGTGTATATGTATGTTTTTATTTCTTGTTTGTACATAAATATATATAATTATAGATATTTTAATTAAGTATATTAAAATTATAAACATAATTAGTGTAATCGCATCTATTTATTTATCTCTTCTTTTTTGTTTAATTTCCGCCAATCTTATATTCTTCATCAACCAGAGCTGACTGGTAAATAATGCCATTAGGCATTAAGTTTTTGTTTTTGTATATCTTGGTTTAAGATATTACTAGATAAATAAAAAAATAAAATGAACCGCTTATTTTATTGATGTTTGGAAAGTTATAGTATCTTAATTTTAGACCCCCATACCATGCGACCAACCTACCGCTACTGCGGCTGCTGCTGTGCTGGCCGCTCAGAGGACCCTTGCAGCTGCCATCATCGTGGTCACCACCTCTGGCAAATCAGCGCATATCGTCACCAGATACAAGCCTCGCTGCCCGGTGATAGGTGTTACAAGATACCCGCCAATCGCTCGCCAAATGCATTTGTGGAGGGGCATCATGCCCCTTATATACGAAGGTAAGTTTAACTTCATTTCATACTTCACGTATCAAGCATTGCTAAGGAAGCTCTATTAGTATTGCTAATTTTTACTTATAATAAGGAACCTAAAATCGAACTTCAAAAGCTAATTTACTCAGAACAGTGAACTTTGCTCATATAACGTGTCAATTTAATAACTCGATATAACGCAGTGGTTAACATGTTTAGTTGTTTTATCGAAAGTAATAAAAGATACGTAAAATATAATTTCTCCTTTGTCTCTTAGCCGCGATAAACTCGGTCAATAAAACAAAACTTTGTTTATTGTGCGAAGACTGTAGCTTTTATGCCTCTTGTTGGGGAGCCAAGACGATTTTTATACACAAACGCTTGTTAAATCCTGAGCTGTAAAACAATTCATGTTTACTGGAGCGATAATTTAGTTTATTGCTTTTTTAAGTGACTGCATAAAAAATATTTTAATAGCAGTAGATTTTATTCGAATAATACATATGTATACATTTGAGAATATACAAATTTACAAGTATCACAACGGCTCTATCCTACTTGAATAAAATATAATTTTTCCATATCAAGGTTTCCGGCAATTTATTAATATTTACGAAGTATTAATCACGATTAATTAACCATTTATTAAACATAAACGCTTATATCCTCAAACAGATCTCTCTGTGTATGGCATGAACAAAACAAAGTGCATACTATTATTTATTTGTTTGCTGGACTATATTTTTCTGATTTTTAAGCAACTTGAAAAAAAGGAGAAGGTTCTCAATACCTCTGTTTTTTTCTGTTTGTTACATAATAACTTTTTACTTAGTGCACTGATTCCAATGGTTTTTTTTATTCCAAAGGTGTCCTTATCATGTGGTCTCGTACAGTTTTTGAGGTGTTTTTGAGTTATCCCTAATAACGAGCATTCACTTGATATGTATGACTTCGGAATCGTAATACGGTGTATTTAATGAAAGTCGGTTTTTTTTTGTTATTACAAAGCGACTATTTTTTATCATTTTAGCCGCTCCTGATGGTGACTGGACTATTGACCTTGAGAAACGTGTAAAATTTGCGATAATCTGGGCCCTCGAACAAGGATTCATAAGAATTGGAGACCCCCTAATACAAGTGTCGGGATGGCGTCAAGGATCGGGATTTACAAACACCATGCGAATCATATATGCCTCTTAAGATTTTGATACCAGTATATGTTATTCTTTGATTTAAGAATTTAATATTCTATTATATTATAATATTCTATCGTATTAATTAACATTTTTATATTTCATTTCTTCGTTTTTTATACTTTTCAGATGACTTCGTCATAAAATTACCAAAATAACAAATTATATCTTTAAAAAAGAAAAAAGGATCACTTTGGAAATTATATCCTGCCATTTTTTTAATTCCGCCATATTGAATTAAAAATGGCGTCACCTAAATGTTATACACAGTTCGAGAACATCACGAGAACCACACGTTTGTGCGAAATTTCACCTTAATTGGACACTGGAATATGGGTTAAATTCAACTTACAAGATTTGACTACAGACATAACATACAAATGAAACTAAATAAAACCACATAAAATAGGTAATCTGTACCTCTGTTTAGAGATTTGGACTTGAATTTTTAAATCCCAAATCGAATGAATTTTCCACAGTCCAACAATGTCAAAGTGATGCCGTTAGATTTTATGCCAAAGCGCCGGCGCACTTTGACCAGAATCTAAATAGTGTAATTCAAAATGGCGTCACGAATGGCTGACGGAATAGCGATCGGCATCAAAGGGTCAACTCTGCTTACTGGTTGCAGGCAATTTGCACCGCTCTCTGAGGTACACGAATTGAATTTATGTAACCTCGCTTATACACTTAATACACACGGGTTTTCGTTTGGAGAACTCAAATTCAGGCTCAGATAAAATTCGTATCACACTAAATACTTTACGTTACAATTGCTTTACAGCGCATACGCAATAAACCCCAAATTCTTCTAATAATTTTAAGTGTAATATCGTCACTATAACCATTAACAGGCCTTAATATATAAATAAAAAATTACATACTATTATTTCTAGCTGAACTTACGTAGCCATTTATATTTTCAAACAAGTTTTCAAGTATATTACGTTTGCCTATATTTATTACATATTAGCAGCTGCTAGCTAGCTGGCCACGTACACGTTAACCTGCAACATAGAAAAACTTTCTATCCCATCGAGCTGTGAAATTAGACCGTTATGAAATCCACTTAAATAGAAACTAACAAAATAGCTATGACCGTTTTAGAAGAGTTCAATGACATATAGACCAATGCTGAAGCCTTTATTAACGGTAAAAAGTGAAAAAAAAATATAGTAGAATGAAACCTACTGGAAAATGAAGAGAATATAATAAATATTGAAGGAAAAATAAATTACACTCGACTCGTAGTGGTAAGTGGGAGGGGGGTAGGTTTTAGGGGTACCATCGGTTTATCTTGATTTCTTGCAAAACTACAAGTCCTGTGAAAAAAAGT
>DWJN01007322.1:0-10064 GCA_018248895.1 Carystus phorcus | reverse complement strand
ATAGTATACTTTTCATCACGCTACAATCAATAGGAGCAGAGCAGTGAAGGGAAATGCTAACCACCACTTCCACGCGGGCGAAGTTGCGGGCGGCCACTAGTAATATATAAATTATTTCATAAACATTACTCCACTGTTATCAGTTAAATAATAATCATTTTGATTTTACAAGAAATTAATCGTATTTTACTAGGCATCCAATATCATGAATACATTTAATTTAACTATAATCTGAGGTTAAATTACACTTATTTTTAACATTAGTCAAATTTTACATAATTACAAACAATAAAAAACATAAGTACGTAATCTACTTAAGAATTTAGTTAGCTAGTATAAAATTCGGATACCTAACTATTTTATATAATATATAGCTTGTAATAAGTAATACGATGATAAATCTTTGCAATATATAAAATATTAGCTAGTATTTACAATTCTAATACACACATGATTTGATCGAGACATTGTAAGGTATTAAAATGTAGGGAAATATCAGAGCTACGTATTTCATTAATCTATCTAGGTTCTATTTTAATTATCATCAAAATACAATTAATTTCCTCGCAACTATTTCAAGATAAGCTCACTAGATGGAATAGACCGACGTTCCGTTAGCTAGAGAAAGTGTTAAAGCACAATATGCTAATTACACAATTACGCGCCTTTGCTACTGAGATAAAAATGTGTTAGAAAAAAGAACAAGCTTGACATCTGTCAAATTAGACAGAAGTTAACAGCTTCAACATTGTATCTGTAATAATGATTGAAATCAGAATTTAATTAGGCGACGTAGAAAACGTTTAATTAATCTTCTGTATATATACCTAATTTATATTTAAAATATTTATCGTACAAATGGAAAAAAGTAAAGAAAAACCGTTTAGTAATTAAAGAAAGTACACACATAATAATGTCCATCTCTTTTAAAGACCTTTTAGATAAATAGTATTGAATTAATGGAACGTACAGTCCTAATTTTTTTTTTCATCTACAGGTATAATTGTTGTAATAATTAAAATCATTATAATAATTACTTATTTATTATTTTTATAAATTTCAATAATCCTGATATATTCCTACAAAATAACCGGAACATCTAGAGAATATTTAAATTTCAAACGGTGCTTGTGCATACATAAACAGCGATTAAAATTAATTTGATCTATCGCCTATTACAATTACATCATTTCTCTCCGCCAAGTACAGTTATGCGACTCAGATTCTTAGAAGCAGAACGCAGCTTTCCAACAGCGTCTAACAAGAATGATCTAACGTGACAAAGCGAAAAAATGATGCCACCAGCCCGCCATATCGGTGTAATGGCGGCCGCAAAAAAACTAACGGAATAAAATACCTAACAGCCGAACGGAGAAAGGCTTTCGATTGTCCTACTTTTCACTGCACGCGAATAACAGCGCGACTCCAAAGCGGCACATCACTACGTTCGATCATTTATAAAATAAACAATCTTAGTTCAAGTATACAACTGTCAAAGTTGCTTGGCGGGAAAATTGACGTATGCTCGTGCAGACAGCGCTCGCAATAACATAATATAGATCTGTCTCTCTCTAATGTACGTAATTCCTATATCTATCACGCTCTGCACCGACATTGAAAAAGAAAGCACTAGTTTTTGCCGCCACCATTTTGCTGGAGAGTATGTCGAAGAAAGCTAAAATGCGAGTATGTAATATTAGAAACGTTGATTTTATACATCAGTTGCATCGCATTAGTGTACGTTGCATAAGAAAATTGCATTTCCCCGGCATTCACTCGACGACAATTCAATTTTCATCAGTAATTAAAACTCGGTTTTAATTAACAGTAAATGGAAATTGCGGCAAGAATTGTCGCAATCAAGATGTAATTTGTGATATTTAATCATTTAACATTTAATATTTATTAGATAAGTAGCCAAAAGGTTAAATTAAAACGGATAGGTATTATTAAATAACATAAATATTGACATCCATAATAGTAGCATTTATGTACGTCAGTTATGTAGAATTACCTTTAGAAGTTGTTATTATTATTACTAGAGGCATGTTACTGTAATTTGTCATAATTATGTATAAATAGACCATTCTGATAAGTTAGATTTAAAGCAATAACATTGGACCTGCCTAGTAATTCTTCGCAATATCTGCGATTGACATTTAGGAAATGTATTAAAAACTATACACATAACATCACAATATTAACTTTTCCATGTTGTGGAAGGTAACAAAATTAAAAAAATCACAATGAAAACTGAAAATACTAGCAAAAAAATGAGACGAAGTAAAAAAAAATATTACAAATAACTGACATTCATTAAGAATATTTTATCTAGGTAATAAATGATAAAAAAATAATTAAATTAAAAAAGTCTTCCTGGAACGGACTATATTTACAATTATACTAGATGCACCTTTAAACCTATATATTATTTTAAAATCTAAATATATTTAATTTATATATAAAATCGACGGACTGACTAACATAGTGATCTATCAACGCACAGCCCAAACCACTGGACGGATCGGGCTGAAATTTGGCATGCAACTAGATGTTATGACGTAGGCATCCGCTAAGAAATGATATTAATCAATTCTACCCGCAAGGGGGTAAAATAGGGGATCAAAGTTTCTTAACGCGAGCGAAGTCGCGGGCAAAAGCTCGTGATTAAATAATTATGGACAACTTGCATTAAAAAATGTTTTTATGTTATTGAAACTTTTTACGATAGATTCGTCAATCAATTTAATCCGTTATTTATGAATATGAACTGATATCTATCAGAACTCAGGCAATAGACAATACCTTGTATTCTATTTCTATTTAAAAGATGTCGTCGGTGTACGTAAGCATTTTTAATCTGTGGTCGAACGCGCCAACAAAGTTCACGGCAAGTCACGAGAATTGTATCAAAACACGAACTTTCTTCGACCGAAGTGTCACGCGTCCCCAAAACTTGCTCCACTTACGATGTACATTGCAAAATAGTCGTTATGCGCGGGAAATACCTGTTTTACGTATATAAAACTTTGGCTATCAAAATTATTTATCGTCAGATATTGTCTGAACGCTATATTTTCATTAATTCAATTGATATAAACATTAACGTCATAACAGAAATTGACGTGGAGAACTATAATTGGTTTTTCCTAGAACCTACTTTGTCTAGTGAGCTGTACGTATGTTTATGAAGATGTAATATAAATTAGACTGTTATCCCGAATTAAAAAAAAACTTAAATTACTACTAGCCAACTTTTGACACTTATTTACAAAAATTGACTCATGAATTATATAGCTGACCTGGCATAGGTTGTTTTGCCATATACATTATTCCTAGGTAATTTCTAGTTTAGGAAAAATTACTGTTAAAAATTAGGGGGACATAGAAGGGTGAAAATTTAGGGTTGTATGCATTTTTAATGCCACGTTATAATAAATATTGCCCAAAAAATAAAAATGATTGTTAGCCGATTCTGAGGTCTACTGAATATACATAGATGTAACATATAGAATGCCATAAAAATCGGTCAAGCCGGAGGGGTATTGTAAGTATGGTAACTAACATTGTGACACGAGAATTTTATTAAGATATTATTTTTTATTCTCTTTCTTTCTTGTCTAAGAGCTACAGTGACCACTTACCATAGCTCGTCTGTTCGTTTGTCGATTAGGTACATAAAAAATACCTATAAAAAAGTTTTTTTTTAAACATCGACATAAAGATGCAAGTAAGGGAGACTGATATAAAAATGGAATCGAATGAAAAAACTATCTTTAATACTAAAAGTACGTATAATACGTATAATAAAAATTTTCTTTTCATTCTAATTTCTAATAAAGTGTTTCCTTTTTAATTTATATAGTGTGTCCGTATAAAGTAATTACAATATAGCTAAAGTAGTACTTATTAGTTTTTATTCATATTTAATCATTCAACGTATATGTTGATGCTTGTACTATAAACCTTAACTACAGATGTAATATTAAAAAGTTTAAAGATTTAATAGATGGCGCTGCTGTAATTTTAATTTTTCTTGAATCTTTATAGTATGTGTAATAGAAATATGAGTACAGAATGAAACGTATTACCGTATGTAATATCGTTACTCAAATATTTATATTAGTGTGAATGCAATTAAGTTCAACGTCATTTTTTAAATCAATTTGGCGTTTAAAATCTTATACTATTTTGGCCCAGCTATATTTTTCTCACATAAACATTACAAATTCGGTCCAGCCGTTGACGAGGCTTTATAGGACTGCTTAGAGAAAATCTAATCGCTAAAATTAACTTACCCTTTGTTAAGAATAATTAAAACGGCTGTTTAACCCTAACATTTGCATAGTGACCAACACACAGGAATAAAAGTTGTACCAAAGATATATAAAAATATTACACATCTGTGTTTATGTACCGTTCGTTGAAATAATTAAATCTTCAGCCTGTTGCGACTGGGTCAAAGTAGTTGTCTGTGTCACAGATACTCACGGATAAGCTGTGAGCCTAGATTCTAGATCCAGCCGGATATTGAGATACCTAAGTAGGTATGCTATCTGCTAGAGAATGTTTGTATTAATGGATACTTTGTATATCGAATTCATAGAAGAGACAACATTAGTGAGTATTATTTAAAAAAATGTGGTTATCGTTGCAAACCAAATTTTTGCAGTACCTACTCGAGTGTTAAAGTATAGAGTTTTCCATCCCAATAACTTTTCCTTTAAATTAACTTCGATGACTCCGACTGCATTACACTAAAATTAAAATGTACATAGTTCATGAAAAAAAAAGAGACACACTTTAGTGACGTCAAGATAACAAAAACAATGTGAAGTATATTAACAACACAATTAAAACATTTTTATTGACGAGATATATCATATATATAAAGATACTAGTAGATTCGGCCACGCGTTGCTGTAACTAAGATTTACATACTCAATTTAGCCGCCTAATTACATTACACCGCTATCTGTTAGAATGTTATGAAACTAATAATTTGTAAGATATTAAACAAATTATTTGCAATAAAATCATATTGTGTCTATAAATTGAGATGTAATCTATCCTATCTTTCAAGTTGTATCAAACTGCACACGGTGTACTAAATTTGATTAAAATCGGTTAAGTAGTTTACAAGTCCAACGCGGACAAACATCGTGACACGTAATTTATATATATTAAGATATAAACCTATATTTCACGTGGAAAATGTAAATTATCGGTTAAAGTACCGGTTCTTATGACAAATAGTTATAAGAATTTAGTTTAATTTTACTAATTTATTTTTTGCAAAAAAATATATCAGTAAATGTATTTCCTAATTCTATTGTTTCAAGAATATGCCTAATTTTGAAATTGAATTTGACTCATTGATAAAGGAATAAAAGAACTTTTACAAAAAGTCGAATAAAAAAAATATTGTATGGTACAATAAAAAGAATTTTATTACAATTTTCTGTATAACAAATTGTAGTGTAAGTCGATTTTATAAACCTGAATACCTATAAGAACTTGCTTGTTATAATGTGGTTTTTATGGTATGAAATTATGTTATTTAATGAAAATAAAACATTAGCTATAAATATATTTTTTTTCTGTGACAAATATCGAATTGCATGCTTTATAAAGATTATTCTTTTACGCTTCATTTTATTTTTTTATGTATCATAAAAACTACGGCAGATTATATCTACATTATATTTCATGCGGGCATACTCTATGAAGCAATATTTTTTTCTTCAGATAATACTCTTTAAATACATAATAAATAATTGCCACATCCTACGTAACAGTCGATTAAGTTGGAACGTGACTTTGAAACCAACTACAATATAATTTCTCGTCTTAAAATCAGAAAGCGCAGCAAACTTGCACAGACTCCACCAAAGTGTAAAAGTAAAAGAAATGTTTTACCTAAGCATTACATCCATTGCTTGGTAACACCGTCTCGTATAAAGAGAAAGTAAGCTACAACAGCAACGGATAACGATTCATAGATGTACTCAATAAGGTTACTAACAAAACTGGTTACAGAATGGCAGCGAAATGTTGCACAAATGTAGGTCACTGCCGCTCAAATAACGGCTTGCGCCCGATGTCCGCCCGCGTAACGTTACGTGTGGGAAATTATTTGAATTTGGAACACCAACTTTTTTTCACCGCTTTTATCGGGCTGTCAGGCCACCATTGTTCTTTTATGTTATTGTGGCTCTGTGCACCAGTTTCGCGGGTCACAATACAATGATGTACCTTTACCGTTATGGATTTGCTTGTGATCTATCAGTCGGTCTATTGTTTTGGTTTCCATGCATAAGTAAGCATGCCTTTACGTTTGTTTTGTTTTGCAATACATATGTTATATATTAATTAATTAATGGAAAATTTATTCAAAAACTTTTGTACCTAATAAATGAAGCGAAACAAAACAGAAGTAGGTAATAAATAAAAAATAAATGTGAGTTGAGTATTATTGTTACAGTAAAAATAATTAAGGAATACTCATTAATTACTGTACTAGAAGTGAAGTAACTAAAAAGAATAAAAAGATAGGCAATAAAAAAATGTGAGTTGCGTGTTATTTTTATAGTTAAAATAATCAAGGAATACTTAGTTACTGTATTGGTAGTGAAGTATAGATACTTCTTATTAGGATAAGAATACCCAGGCTTAGCGAATCTTGTTCAATATTAAGCACACAGTAAACAAAGAGTAAGACCATATTTAGGTAATAGGACCGAACAAATAACTGCGAAAGATTTTATTGTAAGGTGTAATTGGTATGGATATTGGATGAATATAGTCAAAAAATATAAACAGAGTAGATACGAAACAAAATTATTTTCCTCTAAAACCAAATAATTTACAAAATCATCCTCTTCGCAGGTTTATTTGAATTTAGATGCAGGTTTATTTGTACCTTCAAACCACCAAAGAATGTGGCTTACTGCCGTCAATATTGGTCAAGTTACCCATGGATTATAGAAAGATCAACTATTACATACAGCCGTTAATTGATTTTAAACTTTAAAGGTTCATTTATAATTTCCAAACGACGAACCTCTCTGGGTATATTTTTTTAGGCCCAAACAAAACTCAAGCATAGACAATAGAAAAACTCGAACACACAGCTGAAAACAGAGGAATAGGCAATATTATTATAATGTTAACAGACATTATTTTCTAAACGGATAAAATATTATCAGTTGCACTGTAGTCACGATTTTATCTTCTGTTTTAAATGTTAAATAATATTCAAGGTACTCCGTAGAGTATTTATCAACACTACTTCGATGCTAACTTTCCCCAGTTTTAGATCTGAGCTGTCTAATAACTGGCAATGTTAAAAACTGGACTCGCTCATTTTGATCATTGGCAGCTAGAAAATAATATTAGTAATATACAGACCTACTTTAATGCTCATACAAATGCGTATATTTATTTTTAACGTGTTTCAGTAAAGTTCGTGAGACAATTAAAGGGTTCACGACAATTAATTCAAAGTCAAAGTCGACCTCAAATGATTCATTTCCTCAAGAACTACGGCTCACTTAACAAAAATCAGAAACTGCTACAAATAACAACCACAGTAGCATTATACAAATTCTGTTTATCTTTAAGGACAACGTGGCGTCAATCCACTAATGGCCCACAAAAGGGAACAGGATCTCATTAATTGAGGCCTAGAGCATACCCCACCATGCTGCTCTAATGCGGTTTGGAGGGGTAGTTAGTTGCCAAACCAAATGTTGGAAGTCTTCATGCCACCCGAAGGTCTTCGAAATGGCTTAACATTGATATCTACAATAACAACTGAGACTATGGCATACCCTCTGAGGCTCTGAAACGCTCAAGAAATGTTAGCCACTAGCGCTCACCCATCCAGGTACTGACCGGCCGTAGTTGCTTAACTATGTTGATCGCATAGGAATAATAACACTTATATTAATACTTAGTACTAGTCCACGATTAATCCGAACTAAAGCAGCTATGAGGTATTAGGTAGAGTATGCTATAGGTCTCCTCGATGGACGAGAAGAGATCTATACCCTATAGTGGATCAATAATAGGTTGAAATCAACTACTAGTGTTTAATTTAATGATAAAGTATCAAGTGCAATAACGTAGTGCACGCCGCGGGCGGCTTTCACTGCGATCTGCTGCACTTCCCGCGCCGCGTCATTACTCTGTGCGCAGTTACCGACGCCCGCGCCCAAGGCGGGAAAATTAGGAAAATTTATTAACTACTATGTGCAGTGTTGCCATGTTAAAGAATTTTACCACCAAATGAAAAAATCATATTATTATGTTTATTTATAAAATTTGGTGATTCAAACCTCTAATCCCATGAACGATAAAAATATCAATATTAGGTATTAGTTAAATGTCTGCGTATCAGTCTCCTCCATTCATTCCCATTTTAATACCCATGGATAGATTACTCTTCAGGTTTGCTCAATTAAAAAGAAAGACCAATGAGTGTAAACGGCCTAATGAGTTTATAATGACCTTTTTAATGAACAGTTGCTTAAACATGTACCAGACAATTAGTTAGTCAAATCTAATCGCATCATTATACCATTACTAATACGATAATATTAATTAATCCAATTAAGTTAGCAGTTTGCCGAAACTAACAAAAACGGATTTCATAACGATAACTAATATCCGAGTTATTTAATTACATGTATTGCTTCGTAATCAGCTACATTTAATTCCGTAAGTCACTTCCTAAGCATTTACATCATTGTCTGTCGTTTAATTAAACGCGTTCGCCTTTACCACAAAAAAGTATAGCACTGTTTCCTACAACCAATTTTCCGGTCATGTAATATTGGCGTAAAAGTTTATACCAACTTTCCGTACGCGTAACCGGCATGGCATTGGCATTGCATGCGTATACGCAATATTAACACAGAGATGCGTTTACACACATTCAAATATCACATGCATACGACTATGTATGCGAAAGTGTGACGTATGCCTCTTTCACACTCACACTGAATCAAAATTCTCATGTATATTGTATGAAGAATAGAACTGACACACACATATAAATTTATCTGTCAATACACACGTGGATATTGTGCACAGATTATATATGTACACGAGTTAGTGGTGTGCGTTAAGAAAGGTGTTTAGCTAGGTGAAATGGGAACAATCACAAAATTGTTTGATTAACGATCGCGGTTAAACGGAACACCAAATCAAATAATTGATTACCGTTTTCAATTATAATTACATTAAATTTTAGTTGAAGCATATTTTATAATTATTACTTAGACGTTGGTAATAAATAAACGAAGATGCTTCTTTGAAACTGATTATTAGAATACGTGTTTGGGGCGTTTCTAAGTAGCAAAATTATTTCTGCGAGTTCTGTGGAAATATTGGGTCTTCCAAAAGGGAATTTGAAAGGCAGTTTGGAATAAATTGAACGAAATGCATTTTAGTTCACGGAATGATTAAAAAAATACTGTCTTATTACTACTTAGCAATTTAATTCCTGAACAAAATTTTTGGTCCTAAACCCACTCGTTTAAACTCTGCGTTGTCTGACAGCCAAACATAATCAGAATTTGAAGTAGATACTAAAATTAACTACCTAACGATGTATCACTAAATTAGAAGGAACTAACTAAAATGAAGAATAAAAGCAAACTAATACAGTAAAAACTTATCCATACTTTGGAAAAGTTTGTGTATGTGGAGTTGATCCGCGCTATGTACGATTCATCCCGTACACATGTAAGGTCAGCAGGCGGAACTACCGACGATTTCGATGTGGCTGTAGGTGTACATCAGGGGTCCGCTTTAAGCCCATACCTCTTCCTTCTGGTAATGGACGCTTTGACGTTAGACATACAGGAGGAAGCGCCCTGGTGTATGCTATTCGCCGACGACATCGTTCTTGTTGCGGAAGATGGGCTAGAGGTACAAAGCAGGCTGGCGAGATGGCAGCAGAGGCTAGAGAACGTGGGCTTAAAGATCAGCAGATCTAAAACCGAATACATGTTCTGCGACTTTGGCGGTCTCTCTGGCCCTGTAGCCGTTACGTTAGA
>DWJN01007321.1:0-10064 GCA_018248895.1 Carystus phorcus | reverse complement strand
CTTGAAGCAGTGGCGAGAAGCTAGTATTGAACTGTCATTTATTTTCCAAACATTTCTTTTTCTTCTATATTTAAATTCCGATCATAGAGCAGTTCAATACTAGGTTCACCACTGCTTTACGATAAAGAAGATTATATTCAATAATATACATATTTACATTTTATCGTGCCCAAGCCGAGTGAAGGGTTACTCAAGGGTCACTCAAGGTAACGACCGGGTGAAGGGTGACTCAAGGGTCACTAACGGTTAATCTACATATAAAGTAGCAGAAGTGACCTCCTCCTAAACGATTAGACCGATTGGGATGAAAATTTTCATGTTTTCAAGTGGATTTGAGAATGACTTCGATTCACAATTTGACTCCAATAAATTTTCTTCTATTTCATTGTAACTTTTCGCTATCAAACAATCTGCTCGCAAATGTTTAAACGTTCTCAGAATATCTCCATCGCGTACATTCATCAAGGACCGTAAAGCGTCTTTTTCGTCGCAACGCATTTGCCAGAGCGTTCGTTGTCACGAGGGATCAGTTTTTTTAGCGGATGTAATTTGCCTCACGAGCATTCACCACTTGTGCCTGTTAGTAAGTTTGGTACACTCAAGGTACCTACCGCTCACAGCAGACTTCATTTGGTCGGTCCATGGTGTAAGTTATACTCATACAAGGGAGCGACCATTGCAGACTTGATTTGGTCGGTCCGTGCTAAACCATAAAGACAAGTGTATCTTCGTGTCTGTAAACTAACATATAGACAGAGCGCCAGGTTACAGTCGACAGGTGGTGTCTGCACTGCGAGCACGGCTTGAGGACTGAACTGTGCGACGGCCAGCGCCGACGTGCGCACATACTTCATGTTCTGGAAGAACAGCTGCCGCTCCGGGATGTTGCAGCAGGGCGGCAACACGTAGCAACCTCCGCATATCAACACTACGTCCGTGTCCTGCAATTTTGAATCATCCAATATTTTTGACTTTGTAATGACGGTGCAAGGTTCGGATTAAAGGAGACACGTGGTATCGCTATGGCTTTATTAGCAATCACTACAATTATAATGCTTCCTAACTTACACTAATATGGCTGAGCTACACACTACAACTTCGCTGAACTGTTACTACCTCTACACTAATATTATAAGTAAATACACATTATTAGGGATAACTCAAAAACTACTCGTCAGTAACCCATATCAAAAATGCAGGCGAATTGAGAACCTCCTACTTTAATAATCACTCGAATAATCAGGTTTTTAAGTAACGGTATACCATAGTTCAAAAAGGCCGTAAAGCTTGGTGGCTTTTATGGTTATTGTGCCTCATCCGTAAGCATTATCATACGTTCTGCAGTGCTTACAGTTCCTATATTTTATTTTTTATAATGACTACAATTGTATTTGTATAAAGTTTACATAATTATATAAAGCTGGAAAATATATAAAGATAGAGAGAAGGGTTAAGTGGTCTTGGAAGGAGCGGCAAGAAACTCCCAAAGAGTTTGCTTCCTCCTTAGTTACCTATCCTCCTATTTAGTTATTTTAGCTACTTAGTTCCTATTTATTTATATACAAACGCATTCTTGTCTTTAAAATGGTATTTATAAATATGGCAGCTCTACAATCTCAAACGGCTATAAGCGACATACACAAAGAGCATTCTTGAGGAAGGAACGTCCCTGATAGGCCTCGACCTCGGTGCTGGTGTCGATGTGAGCGAGGTCGTTGGCCACGCCCAGCACGTTGTGCTCAGGGTAGTCGTCGTACAGCGCCAGCGACTTGATCACCTTCTGCTGCTTCAGGAACAGACTCACCACTCGACCGACGTCGCTGCCCGCACCGATCACCGTCACCTGACCAATATATGCGGTTTAACACGCAATACCTACTCATTTAAAACGCTTACAAACTCACACTAACAAAGTAGGTGCTGTTGCGAGTGACACGGACATACAAATAAATAAATAACGCTACATACTCACAGCCCGCCTAGGATCGCCAATGCTATGAACCAGTCTCGTGTAGCGCCCGTGTGCAATGAAACCCTAGCGCCCCCTAGGCCTGACGGCCACTCGAACGTACTAACTATACGGGATGGTTTGTTTAAAATGTAAAAATCTCCCTTTTATTAATATTCTGACTTATCACGCGTTAGACTTACGGCCGGTTTCTGAAAGGCAAATCAACGAAAAAATTAAGAAATTCACTGTCAAATCTATTGTCAAAGGTCAATTGGGCTGCAGAAAGCATGATTATTCAGAAATTATTCGCTAATCAACGTTTCAGAAACTCGAATTGACTTCATAGAACTTTCACGTTAATATGCGTGTCATATGAAACAAAATTTTGACAAGCCTTTCAGAAACTGGCGGTTAGTCAAGTGAACACCAGATGTTCCCATGAAGTTAATGTTAATGTGAAAAGTTTTTAGTATTTGATACGGCATCGGCAATACACCACTAACGATCAAACCACAAGTTCACTACAGAAGATGTTATATTAGTTACGTTTATTTAAGGAATAGATTTTAAATTTACAAATCGAATTCGGCAATATAAACAATCTTAACATGTAATTGTCGTTATGTTAGGATAGAACCGTTTTACAAACCTTTTGCGGCGGAAACCTGGGTACTGGGCAAAACCTATCGCAGTCTTTCTCTATACGAGCCAGGTCATCCGATATCACGTAGTTTTGGTAGCATCTTCGCTGAGTCAGCACCGTTCGTGCAGCCTTCGCCAACCGATGACCGTAACGCAACATTCTAACTACCATTATCATCTGAACCACACTTGGTTTTTGATTTCGTCCTGTCTTGGTACATGGATGATTTTTTTGTTAGTGGATAATTTTTGCATTGGTTTAGGCCTACATTTTTACTTTGGAATTTCAGTCGCAGACAGATGTCAAACTGAATATTTGTTTCTCAACTCTGACAAACAGAATAAGAATAATTTATTGTTTTAGTAAATTGTCTAGTTTAAATTATAAGTAATATTGGTGACATATAATATTTTAATATATAGATAACTAGTTGAAACGGCAAACGATGTTTTACCACAATAATTATTTTTAGAAATTTCTAGTGTAGAAAAAAAGTACTATCAAAAAAATATAGTATTAGTATAATTTGACTGCCGTTGTTACTACGTTTATTATAATTAAAATCTATAAATATTTGAATACGGAACTCTTACATATTCTAATCTAAAACTGAACGCAACTACATTAAACAATATTATATGAAACAAATATCCTGTTCTAAAAATCATGACATTGTATATTACAACCAAATCAAATCAAATCACTTTATTGCCAGAATGTAGTATTACATAGATGTTATAAAAATAATACATTCGACCACGTGTGGTATGCAATATTGTCAACGTTGTATGTAGATGGAGGACACAGATATGTAGAAGTTGTTTAATGGAGGGGCTTCATTTATAGATTAAGACAATCTCCCCTAAACTACAATCTTGAAATAACCTTAGTGTTTGAAATTAAAAGGGGATATATTGATGAAATAAAACGACACACAGAACAGACATCAAATTTAATAGATAAGTTCACCTATGTTTAATATATATGTAGTATAACATTCATATTGATTATTAATATTATATTGTCTACCCATATACAGGCATATTCACGTATAGATACAACACAGGAATTAAAAATGACTAGATCTATGAGAGAGCGCGCGGCTCGGGCGACTTCACGTCCTTATAAACAATAACATCGTAAATAAGTACTAGTTTATATCAAATAATTTAATAAACTTAGCGGCACAAATTATATTTAACAATTAAAAAATATTTGAGCGTATTATGTTCAAACAAATGCATCACATAACAAATTTCATTTTGTGCTGTACATAATTATATGGCAACGGTATATTATCTGAACGCACGTTCGGAAATAATAAAAATTCATTTAAACTACAAATTAGGCTCATATCTCTTTCAATAATTATTTCGTTTCCACGATACTACAACCTCTCAACAATACGTAACACTAAGCATTGTGCGGAAATATTAATTACCTGTATGTCAAAAAATACAACTTAGTTTTCTTCGAAAATAAAATTAATTAGCAAACAGATTTTTATACAAATATATGCAGTTAATTTCACGTAAACGTATTTAAACAAGCTCAACAAAACCGCAACGCCATTCGAAATTTACATCACTTTTGAGTCTGTATAGCATATACAATTAAACCATAATCTAACAAATGTGTTTAATATCTGATCTATCAAGACACGTAGAATATTAAATTCAGTAAATCACACAAAATCATTTACTTTTCTATGACATATTTATTGCGACAACCCTGGCAAAATGACGTAATGTAACAGTATCAGCTATTCTTTCAACATTAGAGCGATCATTATTTATTATTATTTATATTACAATGTAAATAAACAAATCCATAAAACCACTATAAGTAGAACTATGAAGTGCCCATAAACTCAACTCAATACAATAGAATGCAGGGTCCTACGGCCGCCTGCAGCTTCCGGCTACACAACTCACAACCGTCGCCAGCGACATCATAACAGATCTGCCATCACAATACTCCGCTCACATAAGGCTCAATATTGCTTAGCTAACCTTAATTTGTGAATTACAACACATCTACTGACAGAACATAATTATAGATATTGCACAAGGAGCTGAGATTCTAAACGCTAAAACAGATCTCATTTTTCAATTTAGATACATAATATATTAAAAAGTATTAGTAGATACGAGAAAAATAATTTGCTATAATATTATATTATTTCCAAACTTATTTAAAAGATATTTTTCAAATACACAGAAAAGAAGAAATAATGTCAATATTTATATGGACATTTGCCACAAGTTTGCTTATGTGAGATAATGTCCATATAAATATTGACAAATGTTGTTTGCCATTTGTCATTTGTCAACATTTATATGGACATTTGTCACGAGGTTGCATATGTGAGTAAAATGTCCATATAAACATGTGTCAATCGGTTCATTGTTCATATGGACATTTGTCACAAGGTTTCTTAAGGGAGTAAAATGTCCATATAAACATTCGTCAACGTAACATATATAACGCAACAAGGCCCTATTGATAGACGAAATAGTAGCATATTCGAAACAATAGGAAGTCGCATAATCCCACAACACCCCTACATTAAACTCTAATTAGCCGTCCATGGAAGCTGCAGTGGGAACCTACTACGTCAACAACTATCACTTACTTACAACTAGTTGGCAGATAAACGCGAGTAGCTTCCATACATTCGAGTACGTCACTCGTTAGGTATACATTAGTTCAGTTAAGAGGAGATCACAGAGACAGGATAGTACACAGCTCTGTACACCGATCATGAGCTTTTTTATTTAACACTAGCGACCCGTCCCGGCTTCGCACGGGTGCAATGCTGATACTAAACACACTACAGAAAAACTGTGCACGTATTATACATATAAACCTTTCTCTTCAATCACTCTGTCTATTAAAAAACCGCATCAAAATCCGTTGCGTAGTTTTAAAGAGTTAAGCATATATAGGGATATAGGGACAGATAAAGCGACTTTGTTTTATACTATGTAGTGATAAGTTAATGCTTGACGTCAATCCCTTCTGTCGTATTCTAATAGGTTGGCAACTAAGTCGATAGATTCACTCTACACTTTTTTTTGTTTTATTAACGTGGTCAGAGCATCTAATCTATATTTTTACTAGCAAAGACCAGACATTTTACGAACGGAAAATTTTTACCCTGCCAAAACGACGGAAAAAGGTCATTCACACGAACGGACAATATTTAATTGAATAAAATTATATTTTTATATAAAAATTCGGAATTTTCCTCTTTATTTGAAATTCGACAATGACTTAGTTGCAAACCCAATATGTCTATATATCCGCTATGTATCCCTAACAGATATTTATACGGGCGGTTGTAAAGACTCCCTCTACCGATCTCTAATGGAATTATTCATAAATAGATGATCGTTTAATTGAACGTACAACTTAACGTTTGAAATGTATAAGTATTCTTACACATTCTAGTATTGGTTAATGGAGATTTTATTTTAACACGTTTTTATTTGTTTAGATGAGACCTCTCATGGTTGGTGTACAGTTTGATCAAGGTAAGTGCATACATGTCAATCATTTTACGACATTATGAATAGGTCATTTGACTAATGATCTCGCTAATATTCGGAAACCATATGGAGTTGAAAAAGTCCTTTATGGAATTAATTAAAAAAGAGATTTTTTTTAGATATAGCAAGATTTAATGATAATCTTTAAGTCATGCTTATTAGTGGTTGAATATTTTACTATTAATTGCTGACGCCACTTAAGTATCCAAATTAAGACTAAACTATAGTTTTGTGATCAATAGATAAGTTTTAAATAATATTCAAAGTCAAAGTACAGTATTCGAAGTACAGTAATATATTTCATAGCTTTAAGTTAAGAACACTATTGGGTACCGAGAGGACTTAATTCGGATTACAGGGCTTATAGACAATGTTACAAGACCTACTAGACCTGATGTAGGGCCTGCTCGACCGACAAAACAAAGATCATCTAATCCTCTGTAAAATGATTGCAATATATGCATTTACTCCTGAAATTATTAACATACATAGTACAATATCTTACGAGTATATACATAATATACTTATACATACATATTATTTTAGATACTTCTGAAATACTATTATCGAAACGTATAATACAAAAATCTACAGCGTATGACTCCATCGTGCTTAAGAAAATTATTATGCGTTAGGTAATTAAACCAAGTTACTTGAAATATCGCTCTTATTCCGTTACAATAAGTGTTATCTTAAATCTAACAATTACTTTTAATTAATGTAACAGTCGACACTCGAAATTGAAATAAGTCGAATAACAGCTGAAATAATACCGATAAATGAGAATCGATAACACGTTTAAAATCTTAGGCCAATATTTACAGTTACTGAAATATACGATAAAAATTGTAGAAATTAAAGTTAACCGCCAGTTTCTGAAAGGCTTGTCAAAATTTCGTTCATATAACACGCATATTAACGTGAAAGTTCTATGAAGTCAATTCGAGTTTTGAAACGTTGATTAGCTAATAATTTCTGAATAATCATGCTTTTTGCCACCCAATTGACGTTTGACAATAGATTTGACAGTGAATTTCTTAACTTTTTCGTTGATCAGCCATTCAGAAACCGGCCGTAAGTGTTTTTTAAAACGATGTTAATAGAATGAAAATTATTATTGCTTAAATGAAAGAAGTATCAAATTACGGGGAAAACACCTAATACTAATCCTTAGTAAGGAAATAACTTGTATCATCAAGGCAAGATATTACCGTCTACCCGTGTAACCTTTACAAATGTCGTAATACTAGTCAAAAATCCGTTTCATTAAATTTCTACCCTAATTCAATACACATAGAGCATCTTGTTGCAGAGCTATACCAACACAAGAACTGATACGGTATGAAATTGCCTTACGTATTGGAAACTTATTATTGTTATTAAGTTGCATGAAAGTCTTTTAATAATTTTAATGTCTGTTAATTAATATTTGTAACTATTTTCAAGAAAAATAAGATACCATAAACCATTACAGTTAGTGTTGTTTAACAGAAAGCAAAATGATGTACAAAATTTACAAATGTATTTGAATCAAAAATTGCCGTATTTTATATTACCAATATTGATGTGTGATTTGTTACGTAATTATTTTTTCCTATATATTTTGAAAAATGATAATAATTATGTGTTTAATTTTTTGTTGATATCTATGGTATTTTGTCTTTGATGTAGTATATTGTGCTTACGTACTTGTAGATATGTATAACTATATAAATTATTAATATAATTTATGTATAATATGCTGTCGAACAACAATAATAATACAAATCGGATCTCTTCTCATTCACTCAACTGTAGTAGTGAATAAGATTGATAAGTAAAAAATATATGATACCACGTACCGTACCACTTACGCTTTAGAAAATTATGAAAAAAAAAACTTTAAAATATACTGAAATCCTTGTCTCTGACAATGTGAAACAAACTATGAAGTGTTTAAACTAATCCGCTGGATTTTTTATCTTTCCGAGTCTTGAGATGAACAAATGTAGTTAAGAAATTGGAATTGCAACAATCAAAATGTGTTCACAGGCGGTTATGTCCTCTATAAGGTACAATGATCTCAGCCGGAAACATGATAACGTTCAAATGACAATCTTTAGTGTTATTATTTTACTAGCTGACAACAATACAGGCAAAACAAAGATCTGGAATTGATACGTACGAAAATCACCTCATAAACCTAAAACCTTACACCAGTATACTGTGAAGAAAGTTGCTTCAACCAAAATTGGATTACAGTACAAGTGTTGAAACAAGAAATGAATCTAAATTGGACGCTCCATCAAATTTAGGGCTAAAATATGCTTGGTATTATTATTTTATGTAATAGTCGGCACACGAGTATCACATAATTGGTTACTCTCGCCCATAAACAACGGTAGCAACCAAAGCATCGCAGATGCGTTGCCGGCCAAAAAATTACGCGACACATGCATATACATAACACTTAGTAGTGAAATAAAATTTTAAATAAATCAAACCCATCTTTAAACTAATTAAAATAATACCGTAAACCAATAAGTGAAGATAATTCTGTTACTTAAATTTTTAACAAACATTAAATTTTAGTTAGTGACTTAGTTTTTTTTTTAATTAATACTAATAAATAATAAATTTATGTTAGCATCATGCGCTTATAAGAAATTAAAATGTAATTTGTACGTTAAGACAATTTATAATAATAAGTAGCTACGGGCTATCGAAAAGGACTGACTCTAAATTAAAAATGGCCTTGGAATACATTGTCTTTAAATATTGTATAGCTATTTAAAGTCTCAGTATTAATGAGAACATATATAAGAAAACTAGCAGACTCGGCCACACGTTACTGTGGCTAAGGTTTACATACTCAATTTCGCCGATTTATTATCTTACACCGCCATCTGTTACAATCTTATGGTACTAATCCTTTGTAAGATATTAAACAAAGAATTTGTAATAAAATAATATCGCTACAATAAACTGAGATGTAAGCTATCCTAACTTTCAAAATGGATCAAACTGCACACAGTGTGTAAAATCAGATTAAAATCGGTTAAGTAGTTTAGGAGTCCATAACGGACAAACGCCTTGACACGAACTTTATATATATTAAGACGTAACATAGCTTTGAAAATATAAATTTTGTAAAACTTTCAGAGCATATAATTATTATCAACGTAACCAGGATTAGACACTGTAATCCAATATTACTAATACAACGGATAGGTATTTAATATTTATAGCAATATTACGATGAAAATTATTATTACTAAAACACATGAATATTCATCAAATCCGACCAATCGTTTAAGTGGAGTTTAGTGACATACAAACAGAATAATTATATATATAAACTAGTATATATCTTCGCTTCGATACAAGAAATACATGCTAAGGTATGCTAATGTGCGTGCTCTCACTTTTTTATTTGTGCAACCATTTAAATAAATCATATACCAAATCTCGAGCCCCGACATATCAAAACAGCATCTAAATAGTTTAATACGTTTCTCGGATCATCCGATTGGAACGAACAGAAAAATCGGCAAACAAACGAGGAATCTAAAAATCATTGTTAAGGGATCTAATAATGCTAATAAACTCTCTTTAATACTTTCCATTTATACACATAAATCAGTTCAAGGTTCATCTATATGTAAGAAACATGTCTAAACACGACGTACAGACAAAGTGTAGATGAGTTAGTATTAGTTAGTAATTCAGATTGTTTGTAATTAGTGTTTTGTTTAAAACATGTGCTGAGGAGTTTCTTTCGCCGTTTTTTCTCCTTACAAGCCACTCTATCGAAACGGTGGTTGACGCGAATTGGCCTTCATAAATGTATTTATACATACCTACATGTAATAAATAATTTTAGTTAAGAATTTGTTTCTGTAATAAAGTTACCGATCTTGCTACTGCATCGATATTAATG
>DWJN01007320.1:0-10065 GCA_018248895.1 Carystus phorcus | reverse complement strand
GTAGAATCAAAAAATGACGTGCATAAGTGTATTGAAATAATACCTATATGAATAAATGATTTTGAATTTGAATTTAATTTAATTACTGGTAATTAAACTATTTAATTTATTTAAATTATTTTCTTTAACAAGCTTGTTTGTTTGTTTATTTGCCTTTATAGACTCTGAAATGGTAGGAGATAGAGCACGAATGCCGTATTCTTTTTTTGTTAAGAATTCTCTAAAAACGGTTTGCTACCAACATTATGTGATCGGACACGTCATGGTTGATGAGTTATAATTGAAAATGCTGATTTTTTGCTCATCGATCGGACTCGATCAGCACGTCAATAACCAGGATCAAAACGAATGTGTTTTTGTATATACTGCTATATTCTTTTATTACTTACTTGTTTTAATACGCAACCCTCGTCAGCTACAGCTAATATAAAAAAGATCAGATAGTTTTGAAGATAAGATTATCAATATTGACTTGACAGTAATCGAAGTAAGCATAATTAAAATAAGCTAACCGTAATATCTTTGCCGTATTATTGTTATTATTAATTCACATTTCGCAGCACACATTACATTCACTTGTAGTGTGAGTTAAAAATATTCACATAATTCGCTTGTAAATTACAACATTTATTTATTTATACAATAACCATAACTTCACAGGAACTAACGATATTCAATTTATTAAGGAGAGGTTAAAATATAGTCTAATATTTTTCAAAAGGAAGATACCTAGTTATAAAATTAAGTAAGGAATTATTTCAGACCCATTTCAGGAATTTCAATTAGAGCTTTAAACGTTCCCGATTGGTATTTAATTATGTCTTAAAATGCCAACAGCTCTTTTGGCTGTTCAGAAAATAAAAGCCTTTTACAGTTTCCTGCGTTGTACGAAATAAAAAATTTAAATGAGTACTTCTAGTTAAGTATAAGTACAGTATAAAAAGGAGAAATGACTCGGTAGTCATTTTGCTTTAGATTTCGATGAAATTATAAAAACACATAAGTAAGTGTATATTTAAATGGCGTTGAATTTTTGTATACAGATATTAAAAACTTCGTAAAGTATGTTTTCAGTTGCCGATACATCTACGTATACGAGTAAAAAGGTTATTAACTTGAGACTAAAGTTTGTTTCATACTGAAATGATCACTTTTGTTTTTGTTATCACAATGTGCTAATGAATAATTAATGGAGATTTTATTTGCAAATGTGGTTATGAAGTAAGCTATCTAAATCCATACTGTGCCAAAGACAAATAAAGGCAAATGCTTCTTGAACATTTGCCAGATGAAATAAGAAGAATGCCAGAAGGTATTAAGACCGCTCAGTCGAACATTATTCAAATTAAAGTGAGATGTTAAATCTTATTTTCAGAATAATGACAATGAGTTTTCAAAATACGAAGATTTCTTTTGTGGAATCCATTTAGCTGCATTGTAAAATTATCCTTCATGAGAGTAAAGTAATTACTATTTTAACTTGATATTAATACGTAATATCAAAGTTCGTTTGAAAAACATATCTCTCAAAGGTCCAAAGCTTTTGGATAGATGACGTACACATTAGCCTCTAACCCCTCCACCAATCCACCCTGGAGCAGCGTGGTGGAATATGCTATAGGCCTCCTGAGGAAGGACCTTTGTTCAACAGTGGGTCATTAGTGGGTTGAAAGGAAGGCTTTAACTAGAAAATAAAGAGAAATATTTTATTTATTTTTGCATTTAGTATAATAGGTACTTATAAGTACCTTCCATTTTTTATACCTACAATTATTTTTGAAGAAAAAACAAGTGAGTCAACGAATTGTCAAACGACAATTGTTCTTTTTTTGAAAAAGGCATTTCATTTAAAAAAGGCGTAGATCACTGATGATTTTAACATATCGATTTTCAAGTAAGTTACAGAGGAGGATAACTAAAGTAAAAATAAAGTTTCCACATCATTATACACAATGACTTATCTTGAAATCTATTAAGCCAAACCGGCTCTCGTGCGATTCCTTTCTTTTGTACATAATTAACTTTTCAATGAACGTAGGACTTTACGGAGCTTTTCGTCGGAAAACCTGTCCAAGTTGCGTTAAGCATATAAAAGATTCTTTTTTAAGATTCTGTATTTTCAAAGTAGAAACAAAGTCACTAGCTTTTTTAAATGAAGGTTATTTGATCACAGAAGGAATACAAATGTCGTTATATTACGTTTAAAATTCAAAATATAAAGTTACAAAACATATACGGAGAATTGTCATTTCCTTATACTGAAAGTAACTAGCCTAATATACATTTCTATTATTCATGGTTTTCAGAAATACCAATTTGTGTATTAGAAATTCGATTAAGTAAGTTACTTGAATGAGAACAAGTACCTATTATTTACATATAATCAAAATTATTATCTACGTAACAAACATATTATAAAACAAATATAAGGCTGCATGCTAAGTTAAAACAGGCCGCTTAAGACATTAGTTATAAACCACCAGGTTATATTTCCAGTAACCTATCCCAGCTCAATAAAAGAATATAGTTATAGTCTTCTAAGGTAAATGGTCTATTCAATACAAAAATATGTTTTTAATGCAAACGAGTAGTTCCTGAGTTAAGAGCGTTCAAACAAACAATGAAACTAAGTATTTAGCTTCATAATATAAGACAGTTATTGTTCTGAAAATAAACTAAGTACGGTTGAGTCGTAGTGAAAACTTCAAATATTGCGTTTTGATAATTGAGAACGTCAATATGAGTGGTAAATAGGCGTTATTCTAGTTTTTTAAAATTCTATTAACATATCATCAGCATCTGAAAGTTGGAATGTTTCTTAGCCGTAACGAATTGGGAACCTCTTTCTTTGAAGTCGGTTAAAAAGAAACTTAACCGCAATTTTCGTCGGAAACCTGAATTTATAAAAAACTAACTTTATAACATAGCTGTTTCGTTACATATTAATTAAACCAGGAACTAATTAGTCAGCCATCGCAACGTTAGGATTATGTTTTCTGTATTTCTAAACAAAAAAGGAGTTGGTGCAATATCAACTACGTATATTTTTAATGAAAAACTAATACGGAAATCTGTACATTTTTTAATAAAAATGAAGTTGAATTGTGGTGCTAAATAGTAATATTAGATTAATTGTACACCATTGTTTTTATAATGCTAGG
The DNA here is from genome assembly GCA_018248895.1 of Carystus phorcus. Lineage (NCBI taxonomy): Eukaryota > Metazoa > Arthropoda > Insecta > Lepidoptera > Hesperiidae > Carystus > Carystus phorcus. The sequence continues at coordinate 6,904 of DWJN01007320.1, read as the reverse complement.
CAAATGACATTTCTCACTACTAGACGTATAATTTAATTACACTCATTAATATCTACGTAACTACTGTTATACCTACTTGTATTGTCTTTCTGCTACATACTTGGAATACATAAATAATTTTATCATTTGTATCATAAAATAAAAATGTTTTATCACTAACTTCACACGCGTTTAGTATTTTGAGATACAAATGTTTATATAAAAAAAAGATAGATGACATAATTATATTGATATCATATTATTAATTTATTAAGATTTTAACGTATAGAAGGTAAAGGTTTATTAAGTACTAAAAGTATTCCTTTAAACCAGAACGGTGTTTAAATTCCAGCCATTGCCACGTTCATTATAATTCGGATTTACGTTGTTTTCATTTGAAGGTTAATTTGTGCGGCATTTTCAATGAAGGCACTGCGTAAATATCTACCTGATGAATAAACAATGAACATTTTGGACAAACACCGAAAAATTATGCTCGAGGCTGAATAGTATCAAAAATTTGCTGAAAAATTTACATATCCACGATGATTTTGAGTTTCTTAACAAAGAACAGATGTAAAACCGTTGTAGCATTGTCGGCAAATAAACCTGTGATATTGATACAATTCGCGAGAAGTTAATGTTAAAAAACAAATTTATTATGAGCAATAAATATAGTGATCAACCTCTGACCCTTTTCTTACTTAAATGAATATACATATGTATATAGTGACCGACCTCTGAGTTCTTTTCTTACATAAATTGCATGTAATGATCGCCGTATTCAAAATAAGTTCAGGTTATGCCCATTTTACCAGGAAAGCACCAGCTTTGTAATTAAATAAAGAATTCAGATCGGTACACCCCGTAAAAAGTAAACTAACAAACATAAAAGATATAGACACACTTCCCCTTTTATGATGTTGTTTAAAAATAGTTGTACTAGTTTTGAAATACATACACACAACCTTCATATACACAACCTTCTGCCACCATAATCAGACCAACAACAGATACACAACCTTCTGCCACCATAATCAGACCCTCGTAATCAGAACAATATTTGCAAGTCGTTTAAAGTAAGAAAATTGATCCATAGAAAACCTGCAGCTATAAACAAATGCGTCGATTACGTGAATAGATTGTGTGAAAATAGGTATAAATGTTGGTTAAGTTTAGGAAAACAATCACTTTATCAACAATTAAATTTAGAATTGCAATGGTAGAATTTTATAAAAAATAGTAATTTTCAATACATGAATCAGAAACAAATAGAAATGCTGTGCAATATTTTCGAATAGACTACCTTTCAATGTTTATAATGTAGAACTAAAATTACCTTTAAATCTACACTCTGTGTAAAACCCGAATTAGTTTGTTTTACAAAGTTGTCAACAGTAATCCGGTAATTATCCCACATTTACCACAGTGGACGGACCAACACGTGTCTGAACTTTCACACGACCCGAAAGTTTTGCCTCAATATTGCCAACTTGCGTCTTAGGCAAAGGATACGTCTCGTATTCAAACAAATTATAACCGCAAAGGTGATTTCGTTTTGAACCTGTTCCCATGCAGTCTTTATAGACAACATATCTATAATCTGTCTACTGTTAAAAAGGTATATTTTTGAATATCTATGGTAGTCTGTCGAATACAAAGTTGACATTATATTACTATTTTCATTTTGCTAATAAAAATACCATTTACATAATAAACAGTATTATTCGATTATTTCGAATTCATATAGTAAAATTTGCTATTAATTTATTAGTTACCAACTAAATGTTACTGCATATTGGTTAGCGATTAACGATTGTTGATAAAAAAAATGTTTATTACCTTAGAATTTCGGTTGTTACCAATGTTATACCGCTGGTTGGCAAATGGAGGAGGTAATAAAACTTCGAGGGTATGACTCGTTATCGCGTATGTGAAATAAATTGTAGGTAGGAAAATAATTATTTGACATTTCATACACTAAAATTGAGATGTTGTGGGTATGCTTTATGCGTAGACATTCTGTGACGAGTTGTCGATAGCATCACACCAGTAAGTGAATATTTTATTGTTTATCGGAGCAAGCTTATCAGAATAAATTGTGCTAGTTGCCGATGAATCAAACGGACTGATTGCGAACAGTATTCAGAATCAGATATCAGTTTGACCAGTATCAGAATCAGATCAGTATGCGAGGCTCGGGGTGGCTATAGAGGGGGTTGGAGGGACATTGGGGAACAACCCACATATATCAGTATACCAATATCAGTATCAGTATATTCAGTATTCAGTAAGTGTAGTGTGAATCAGAGATCAATCAGGTTGAACCAGCCTTGTATTGATATAGCTCAGTAAAGCATGAGTAGATCAATTTATACGAACGACGTGTTACGTAAGTAGATAATTTATTCACCGTATACCTTTCGCTGTAGGTACTCGGTGACACTTGTTGGCCAGGAGTAGTGCTACAAGGTTTATCGGACTGTAAAGCCCTTTAAATTATAAAGATTATTCACGTTGCTACTACTAAGAAGAAGGAAGTAATCGGTACAAATTACATTAATCCGACCTTGTCCCAAATACATTAAGGCACGATTAACCTTCAGCTACAGTTTCGCTGCCATTATGTTTATTTATTATTGCTTTTCTCGTAAATACCCGATAAAAGTGATTAGAATCATTCAGAAAGTTTTATTGCGGAAAACGTAACCACAATTTCCAATAGGGTGTGTACATACATATATGAGTTTCTCTCGAAAACATACAGAAATTTTAGGAGCTCCTTTGGTTAACTGAGACTTTTACTATTTTAAACTACAAAAAAGAAAAGCCGCAAAAACTATATGTAACGAATAATAATACTTCTTAACGCGAGCGAAGCCGCGGGCAAAAGCTAGTTACTGTATATAACGTTGAGTTAAGAAATACTTCATGAAAATATCGTTTATATATACACAACGACGAACAGCAATAACACTTATTTCACTAAACACTTAAAAGAAGTTCTAATTAATCTGGGACTCGTATTTTCAAGAGATACTACTTATAACCATGTAAGTACCTTTAACGTGGTGAATAGTCTGTGGAAACGTGTATTCTGAGATTTAGAGGTATTTAAACTTAATTCGTAGGACGACCGAGAAAGATGTATTTTCCGTATAACTCTCTTCCCTTCTATCCACCCCTTATAGAGTAAAATTTGAAAAAGTTGTAAAGGATTTTTAATTCTTAAATGGATTTAAGCTGTTTTCACGGGATTTCTGGACAGAGAAAAAAAAGCTTTTGAAGTTCAGTCGTCATTTCAGTGCGATTTAAGTTTCTAAAAAACATTTAATGTACAGGAACATTTTATTTTATAGATATTTCCAACTTAAGGGTTTCGATAAAACCTGGCTACGCTTTATTTCAAGAAACCTGTAAATTTACAAACGGTATTCTAATTATAGAAATTACGACCACATCAACCATAAATATTTTAATACTTGGAGTTTTGCAGACCGTTTTTCTGAAGACTAGATTAAAATCTTAAGGATTTCTTGTCATCAGGCATTTTAAATTAACCGCTGGCTATTACTGGGCAAATTTACATGTAATAAATAGCATTTCTTTAGTTGTATTTTTGCTGCTAGAGAAGAATGGAAGTGAAAAGTAAGGTGTACTCGTACCATGACAAACACGACTGCTCTGTGAAAACAGTAATAAGTAAGACTGTTTATAATCGACTCCAAAAAATGAAGTTTTCAATTCGATTGTATAAAATATATATTTTTATATTTTATTGGGTTTGAATGATTTTTTTTGGTGGTGCTTGTCATGTTTTCATATTTTAATTTGAGCGACATCTAACGAGTAGTTATTTAGTTATCCTTAATAATGTGCATTAGTTCACGCGTATGACGTCGGAATCGTAATACTTAATACGTATTTAATTAATGTAGTTTTTTTTGTTCATTGACAAAGCAATTATTATGATTAGTCGCCCTGTTGCTTTCTTTTTATACGAAAAATCTGTGAATTGACTATTCCTTTCAGATATTTTTTGAAGCTTTATTATATTAATAGAGGGAATAGGAGAGTGAATAGGCTTTTATTAAGTTAGTGCGTCCAAAATCTTAGGTGGGTTGACGTTAATCATTAACTTATATAAGATTAAAAAAACATCGCTCAGCTAAGAAGTTAAGCTACTTTATTTTAAAAAGATATACACATAAAAGTAAAAAATCTGGGGATGCGTTGAAACTTTTGGATTATGTTCCTATTTAAAGCTGAACTTACTACTTATTGCCTCTAGATTTTCTAAAATATATCGTTAAATTACGTGAAATGTTGTATAGTATTTTTTGTGTACGTTAAGTTCATACACGTTGGTCACGAAAGGCCTTCGTTCACAATCCGTCTTCGTTAAGGCCGGCCCACGCACTCAGGCGCGAGCCGCGTCGAACATTCATCAACACGAATCTTCCTACTCTCACCGCTCACCTTACCTGACTTGAAAAATGATGTACCTCACCAACGTAAGCTCTAGGGAAGAATACGTAAAATAAAAGATGACACCCGAAAAATAACTGCATTTTTAACGGGTACGTATGACTCATTCGTCTAGCTGTATTATTTATCCTGCATTCTCTCTCGGCTTGATAAAGAGTAATGATATAAACATGTAAAGAAAACAAAAATTATTTTAATAAAGTACACGTGATATAATTTTTGACATAAAGGTAACTATTTATAAAACAAATAATGGAATTGTCAATTTTGTCAATTATCAAAACAATAAGCGACTTCAATTAAATACGTCGTATTAAATAATCAGATTCTGGAGAGATACGCATCAAGTATGAAGTGCAGTTTTATTTACTAATACACTAATAAGAGCGTAGAAATTATCTTATCTTAATATCTATATATAAATTACGTGTCACCGTGTTTGTCCGCGATGGACCCCCAAAGTACTCAACCGATTTTAATCAAATTTTGCACACCGTGAGCAGTTTGATTCAACTTGAAAGATAGGTTAGCTTACATCTCAATTTATAATCGCAATATTGCAAATTATTTGTTTAATAACTTACAAAGTATTAGTTCCATAAGATTCTAACAGATGGCGTTGTAAGGAAATAAGTCTGCTAAATTGAGTATGTAAACCTTAGTCACAGCAACGCGTAACCGAGTCTGCTAGTACAATTATATTTTTAGTGACACTGACTTAACTGCGGATAAACCGTAACACGGTTTTTGTAATGTTATATATGTATTTATTTAGATATTGTAAAAAATGTTACGAAATAAATACAACAAAAGTAAATGCGTATTATGACTATTATTAGGGATAACTTTAAAAGTATTCGTCAGATGTCGCTCAAATTTAAATGGTGCTTTGGAATAAAACAAAGAATCATACAAATCGGAACTCACAGTATCATTATGAAGTAACACACATAAAAAATACAATCTAATTAAGACCGTGCTCATTTTTTAAAGTCGGTTAAGAAAGGCCAGTGCTACCAAGCACTGTTTGTTTATTATTTTATTAAGTAATTTACAAAATTACATGTAGCGTAGACTGATAGCCAGTGACGTCATAAAGTGAAGTTAAATTATCGTTATAAACGAGTACTATAAACATTGTAACTTAATGCTTAAATATAGCTATAGGAAGTAAAAACAAAATTATAATTACAAACGAGAGCAACAATTATTGTAACGAAGTGCTTAAAACTTGGTGGTTTATGAAGTTATAGTCAATAGTATACAAGATCCCAAAATAAAATGAAGAGACGCGACTAGTTCTGAAAAGAAACAGTTTCTTTGTACGTTCTATTTGCCGATTAACAATACATTACCTCCTACGATTGTATTGCGCCATAGAACATAATTTACATCAAAACTTACACAATATAATCTGCAATGTGTTGAGTTAACCGTATCATCTCTGTATTAGAAATATTTCGTCCCCAGCTTGTTTCAGAGGCATTTTTCTTAAATCTCCTGGGTTATGTAATTGGATTAAGACGTCTGTAGCAGCACCCAACTGTCAGTTACCTCCTGTATAACAGAGGAACTGGAAAATATTTATTCGGAAAGCACGGTGTTCTGGTTGTTCTTAAACATTGAATGTTAAGGATATTTTACCCAAAATGAATTCGGTAGATGCAACAAAAAAGATTTCTCGGATTGAATTGTGCATCTAAACCATTTTCGAATTTACTTAAACACATGCAAAAAATTTCATCCGAATTAGAGCAACAGTTTAGAAACATTTCTGTGACATACATATGTACATATAACGTGCACTAACAAACATTCAAACAGACAAAATATAAAAAAAAATCTTATAAATATACAGACAAAATAAAAAAAAATCTTGGGTTCTCTTGCGTTTAAGAAGGCCCCCATAGTTATTTTTAAATATATTTGCCATCTACAGACAGCGATCATTTTCAGTTTTTAATTGATCGAATAAAGCGGACGGCGTAATTTTTAATTGTATTAAAACAGAAAAATTGTGGTATTTTTGGTGTGGTACTTTATTTACGGTATGAATATAGCGATTGTTGCTTTTGCGAACACAGGGCGCAAGCAGTGTGGTTGATGGTCATTTGTGCGATACACCGGCCGCTAATCATTGTTTTTACGGCCATTTGAATAATATTGGCATGTTCTGAGCGTAGACTGGAGCACGTGACGCCGTAAGTACTTTGTGAACGTTTACCGGGTGTATTTAATCGTTAAGTGTCGCCGTTTAGACAAGCTTTTATGTTAAATTTTCGTGCAATTACTCTTAGGTATGTAAAAAAGATATTATCATAGTGTAGCGATAGTAATAATAAATAAATAATAAATAACGGCACACACTCATAGCCCCACACTAGGATACCCTGTGTCGTGGGTGCCATGGACAACACAGAAAGACATACACACACCC
>DWJN01007319.1:0-10066 GCA_018248895.1 Carystus phorcus | reverse complement strand
GAGCGCACGATGTCGATTACACCTGATCGTTTTATTCTAAACCCTACTTTATATTTAGGGTACATTAGAATTAGATGTCGTAAGAACACTTAGTACAGTAATTTTGCGATAGTTGTAATTAACTTAACTTAGTATGTAAGTAGTATACCAACTGTAATCGATTATATATCTATAAACAAGTGACTTATGTAATTTATATTGACACGACGAAATTAAACAAAATTTTTCAAAAATTTAACTTTGCATTTTTACCTTCTGCATAGAAACTTTCTACCGAATTTCATACACTAGTACAATATGTTTATAAAGCAAAATATTATAATCACTAGTTATCACATCACGATCATCAATTGAAAAATTGTTTTTTATGAAGTTTTTTTACTGATAACAAGTACCTACTCATTTGCAAAAAAATATATATTATGTAGCATTTTCAATTACTGCATATTTACCACTGTCCGTTACGAATTCCCACTATTATAAGACAAAAAATATTCCGTGAATCGGTCCACAAATCTTAGAATAAACGATATGCTTTTGCTTGCACACAAAAAAAACTATACAATTCTATATTCCTTTTTTAAAGTCATTTAATAATCGTAAAATCAAAGTGTCTTTCGCGAGTTTGTAAAATTTTATACTACATCTAATTTTCTGTTATATTTCGTCACGTTTGTCGTTTCGTCGTGCACAAGTTACAAAAATTTTGCGGGTACAGTGAACCATAAAAACCATGTAATTAACAAGAGTTATTTATAATAACAGGATATAAAGGAGCGAGTGCTAATAGTAGGTAGTAATATCTTATACCAATTATACGACATTGCTAGAGTGGTTTGTAGTTCGCGAACAGATTGTTAGCTGGACAATTTGGACAGAGTCCGCGATAGACCCAATAGATTTAATTTTTTTTAAGGCTACAAAACGACCAAAGTTCACCAAAATTTCATATTTCGAATCTTGTCAGGTCCAGTTTTCGATCGTTGTGTGATAGAACTATGTAATTTAGGATGTGTTTATGACTTAAAACTTCTGATACATATAGGATGGGCTAGAGATTAGTGTTCTTTATCCCGGAAATGTTCCGTTCAGTAGCTTTTATTTCGCATTACATCCTTGGCGACGAGGAAAAACTTCGTCCTCAGAATGAAATTTTAATACCAGGAGAAAACTAGTATATAACGTAACTTTATGTTAATGAGTCATATCCTTGATTTCTTATGTGTCTATACGTATTTAATAAATCTGTATTTGAGGTTATGTTGCGTTATATTTACACATACATATGTACATAGATTGCAGCACGTGTTGAGGTTTGTTTGTTTCAATGTTTGTCTAAACAACAGATATTTAGAATATGGCGTTCAAAGAACTCTGCTAAATATATCTAAAAATGTTCAATAAATGGCCCATATTTTTAATGTCAAACTTAATTCGATGCAGACAGAACGATCGGCTGGCGCGCACTCCGCCTGCGCTGGCGCCGAGACCAACATTATATGGCCAGTATTGTAATTGCGACCTAATATCGCTAGTGCCTGCGCTGTTACTACAATCTTAAACAATATTTGCATAACAGCTATATTCGAACTACTTTTTCTTCCATGGTATAATGACATCACAGATATAATACCAGTTGGTACGGAGATGAACTATTTGTGTGTGTTTTATTTGGTACATCGCAAAAACATACATAGATAAACTCATAAATATAATATATTCCTCAACACCTGACCCCATAGACGTTATGCTTAAATACAATACTTTTAGTATAATACAAACTGAATATAACTTTTATTTTCTAGTCAGTATAAAGAATAGCTTTACTAAGCCAACATGTTGTAACGTTGTACGTACATATTGCTATTATTTTAATAAATTTAAATGAACTTAATAACTAAATATAATTAAACTACTTAACCTACTTACTAACTAATAAAAAACCTTACTTATAAAACCAAACTACAATTCGCCGTGTTTCGGGTGGTAGCTTGAGAGGCAGTACTTTCTTTCTTCTTCTTTCTTAGCTGACAACGTAACTCGTATCAGTGATGTGTTTGATGTTACTGCTGATCTTCAGCTATATAAATAAAAATAGGAATTGATGGTACTTATTGTCGGACCAATACCGGTCAAAGTGGAGCCAATTAGAGAAGGTCTATATCCAGCAGTGGACTTTAAAGGGCTGATAGATAGATTGTCAAATTAGAAGATGTTGCGTTATTATAACCGAAATAATTTGTATGTTTATTTGGAATAGAATGTTAATAGATGCTTCATAAACAGTTTACTTTCTAATATCTTGTAATACGGCAGGTTACTCTATTAATAGACTTGTTTGTCCTTCCTATGTAAATTAAGTTTATTCTGATTCCAGTTTAGTTATTAGGCAATTAGGTAGGTCTAAATGGGCGTTGAGGTATCCGTAATGGCTACAACGCAGATTTGACAATTGATTAGATGATTTATATCTATCCAAATTCCTATCGCAACACGTTGAATTATTAATATGCACTTTTTTATGATTAATTACGTATGTGTACGTAGAATTGTAATTTTTTGGAATATCTAGTTAAAAAAATATATTAGTTTTAAAGTTTTAAGTAGGTACGTATTATATATCATACCATGTCCTCGAAATGTGGCGAATAACATAAAAATTTTAGTCTCGTAAATTAAATAAGTATTTTTGCGCGTTTTGCGCGAAATATATACAGGAATGTTCACTAACAAAATCATTGCAATGTAATGGATGCAATGCGTCAACACGAAGATGTAACACTTCAATTTTAATAATTTGATGATCTAATTGCAGGGATAGAGCTCGTATAATTACGTACCAGTGTATTGCTTGTGTATAATTGCGTACGACACACGCACATCCGTTGGCGCGTATGGAGTTATGCAAAATTACACGTTAGCTGAAGACATGTTTTACCACTTCATGACTAACGATATTTCAATTCTCCATACTTTAATAAGCATAATTGAACAGGTAATTTTAAAGAACTAATCGGTTTTAAGACGCATTTAGTGTCGACATAATATTTATGATTCTTTAAGTTCAATTATAAACCGTAAATTTGAAAACTTCAATCAGGTATGTAACAACGGTTACATACATTTTATCGTCTTTGTTAATTTTGTGAAGAACGGCTAACGAAACCGTTAAAAAATCTTTCTACCCTACATGAGTACCCACATAATTCCTATGTAGCTCAAAGGTCAGTGACCTTCAATACGAAGGATCTGCCGCCGTAGCCTTTTCTTTTGTTCAGCAAGATCCACCACTAGCATGGAAGGTTGTTGAAGAAGAAAAGAGCCCCATATACTATTAAATATATTCGTCGCTCACCTACAAAAGCACTACTGGAGACTAAATATATATCAAATATACCTAATTAACTAAAATGACGGTACCTACTTGTTCAAGTAACTTTAATTTTTGCTATCAACACAGCTTCCTGTGGATTATTTCTGTTTATTTATCATGCTTATTACATTATCGCGCTTCCGCTGTGCTCCAAATGTTTAGTTAAATTACAAATCACAGTCAGTTACGACCAGTGTGGTGATAATGTGGCTGTTTTTACTCCTTGCTGTTACAGCTTTGGCTAATGGAAGTGATTTGAAGTGTAAGTAGATTCATTAAATTTTCATTGCCCTAAATTTAAGATACGTATAGGTAATTGATAGCTTAATCTATTAATTCCCAGACATGCGTCTCTATCGTTTAGTTGCATAGGGTATCCTATTGCTACTATCATTAATTGATATTTATAAAAAGCAACTTTTGCAGCCGTAACTAAAGTAGTAGAAGTTGAATCTTCTCTTCTCTAAATTCTTACATGTTCTCATTCCTCTGTAACTTTGGAGTGAAATATATATCTTCCTACTGTCTAGTATTAAAATTTAAAATAAATTAATAAATTACTTTTCGAATTTTGCGGTCACAAAGATTAGAAGTACAATATTTATATAAAACTAGCGAATTCGATGGAAGTTATTTTGTAACATATATTTTCATACTATAATCGTCTTCTTATATGGAATGTATATACTAAGTTACATTTCCGTATACAAAGTTAAATAATTAAATTAGATAACAAAAACATTTTTATCGATTGTGAATGTGACTAAAGCATTCTCGAATCCATTTCAACAATCGGCTGAATCTATTAGGAGAAATTTATCGACATACATACACACGAACGAATTAATAATAACTGAAATTAGGTATTGCACTTTAACTCGAATTCATTATTTTGGTCTTTTATCTTATTCATATATTCCTTAACAGCACAAATAATTTCAAGGCAACCAATGTAGCGAATGAAACCTCTCTTATGATAATAACACTGGTTATAATACCTTGGAACTTGGATGCTATAACCAAATAAAAGCCACGTTGTTTCATATGCAAATGGACCAGCCCAACTGTAAAACGAATTACTGAATTTGGTTAAAACAGTTCCTACTCTTAGAAATAAATCTTCCAAAGCGATAATTAATTTATAACTTTAATTTACGAGATTCAGATTCAAGTCAACGCTAAGGGTAACCGAAATTTAATTACGACTAGCTCAGCTAGTAATGCTACTTAGTACTTTACTAGTACAGAATTTCTAATACTTAATATAGAAAAATTAGATATGCGTGCAAGATTCTAGGGCATCCAAGATAACTTAGATGCTGTTAGATACGGTAGCTCGCAATTTCCAGTACAGACAGTTTTAAGTCAGCTGGTAACTCAATCTGCCACGTTCACAACCAGATCTTTGAGGCGAACAAACTTTTGCACTGTTTATTCCGGTTTGATATCTAGATCTCTGCTCGCTCCAGTCCTCTTCGGCTTTCCTTTTATAATTTGAATATTCTCACTTAAATAATGCAAGTCTTTCCAGCCGTAATTTATGTTATAAGCAAGGAACATGAGCATTTAAGCATGTATTTGGGTTAAAATACTGAAGTGTGATTGGAAATATATTTATAATTATTGTTATAAAAACAATCGCTGTGGCGAACAGTTTCTTATAATTATAAAATTACACAAAATTACGTATTTGGTCTTATATTGTGTGGTGAAGTTCATTTTCTATTTTTAACGTTATTTTAGTTAAATCTCAATAATGTATTTATAGATGTGTTTCGTAAAAATTTAACCTTTTTTCAGTTGTTTCATCCTTCAAGAAAATTCTCTGAACAATTCAATTACTTCATAACGTTGTATACCCAACTAATCTCTATATTCCTGAGAAGCAACACTAATTTGCGTTGCAATCAGATCCGATATTAACATAATCCGGTATCTGGAATGATTTATGGTATCGATACCAAGTAGGGTTACTAGATGAGCTGAGAGACAAATGTTACGAGTTGTAAACTGTCACTAAATTTAGGTATTTAACAGGGTTTCTCTCGGCCATTTTAAATATCAAGAATGTTGAACTATGATTTTGTAATCCAAAAATATGTTTGTTATCGCCGCCCGCGTATTACTGCGCATAACTGCGGAGCATAATTGTCGTTTAAACAAATAAAATTGACATGATTTTTAAAAATATGTAACTGTGTTTGTAACGTGAAATCTTGCAACTTAATTTTGTATACATACATGTTTAGTTTGCATGACATGCTTAGTTCCCTGTGTGACCTACTTCTTAATCCAATATGGCGGAACACTCAACATGGGGGATGGAAGAAATATCTGGCGAAAAGATTTTACATCATATATGTATGTACATTGTGTAATGACGCTGTATGTTAATAGTAAAAGTTTTAAAACAAAAGTTTATTTTCCTCCTTTTTTGCATTTATATAAAAGCTTGTTTAAAAAAACGTATATCATCGTGGTCAATAAACATATAAATGCAACGAGTACTCATTTATATTTTTTCGTAATTCCTTGTTAATATAAAATAGGCATTTTTTTAAGAACGAATAAACAATACTGGATAATTTCGAGAAACTACACTGTATCGGCCTTATTACAAAACGTGGACTAGCAAAGTACCGGTTTAAACTTCTATTAGACCAAGTAAAATAAACCTTGGCTTAAAGTATAATATGAAAGGTAAACCCATACTTGATATTCGTGGTTTAGACCTCATTTTGTAATAGAGGCGATTATGTTTCAGAGTCTGTATCTAGCGTCCGCGTTGATCCGTGCGATGTGGGTCCGCGAAGGTTGTGGCGGCGCGTCCCCGTCGCCCGATGCGCCGCGGGTGCCGCCCCCTGTCTGCAAACCGCACCACAACTCCTCCTCCGAGGCCAGTGTCAGCATGGACCAGACCAACTCGGACGATGATCCAGTGAGACATTAACGATATATTTGTAATGTAAAAATTTAATAACGTAATGGCCTTGTTACCGAAAGAAGGGTCCGAAGTTCAATTCTTAGGTCTCAGTGATGTTTAATTTATGTATACGTATTTCATATGAGAGTTAGTTTTACGTTTAAGAGCATTTCTTTTGTGTGTTGTTTTTCTCCTATATATATTTCATAATTATTTATCTACCGATATTTTATGTCAATTAGTATAAGTAAAGAGGTATATAATATGCAGTATAGTACATAATTATGTGTAATTTTATTACTTCTAGTGTGAAGAATTGAGTACATCTGGCGAGGAAGCTGGACCGACGCCTCGCAAACAAAGCAAACATCAACGCGAACTGACTGGTACAGTATTTTTTTAATATCAAAAAAATGTTTAACTTACAATAATGTTTAATTGATTTAAAAAACGATGGCAATTTATTTATAACAATATTTTAGCCGAAGCAGAATGGCTGCGTGAGGGCGAAGAGCTTACCAAAAAGGAGTGTGCAGCTTTGAAATCTTGTCAAAAGTAAGTTTTTGTCAGGTTTCTTTTACTTAGTGGTAAATATAAATCGATTGACCTCAGTTATACGTATTCATGATTATCCGGACTACATATCGCGATCAATTATCACAGTCAAATTATTTAGTGTTAGGAACTTACAGGTCTCTTAACGAAAGTTAATAAAGACTAAAAATAACAATGTCAGTAACATTAAGTATTTCTTTTTTATAAAAAACTAATATATTACTATTAAAATTGGTTACTGTTTTAGTAATCAGTAGCTAATTCTAAATAGATACTTTTTTGGCCGTTTCTTCTCCTTGATGTAAAAGCACCGCTCCGAAACGGTGGTAGAATAAAAAAATGACGTGCATCAGTGTATTGACTTAATACCTACATCAATAAATGATTTTAATTTGAATTAAAATTTAATGACTTAATATTTGTAATATAATTCAAACCCAAAGAGCTTCAATCAAACGGGTTAAGGTTTAATCCACTTAAGTGTTTCGTTCCGTGCACGATAAAATGTAAATATATATATATATTATTGAATGAAATCTTCTTTATCGTAAAGCAGTGGCGACACAGTTCAATACTAGCTTCTCGCCACTGCTTCAAGACACACCGCAGAAAGAACTTTTCATTTAAAGAAACCAGAACATGTATTAGGAATCGCTTGGGATATAGTAGCAGATGACACCACACTAGAGTAGTTCGTAACAGTTCTGTTTAACGTGTTCAGACGCAGCAAGCGCGCCGGCAGCAGCGGCAGCGCCAGCAGCGGCGCCGAGGAGTTGCTGCGGCCGCGGAAGAAGAAGTTGTACAAGAAGCGGCACAAGCCCGGCAAACCGAGGGTTTTCCGTGAGTGCATGGTCCATACCCCACTCGATCAACACTTCTTTATATCATACGTCATTTTCTTGATAGACGAGAACTTAGGGATCTCACTACAACTTTTATGTGTGGAAAAAAACAGTGTTACCTACTCAACCTATATTGATGTCTCATATACCAAGTTATTATAAGATTTAAGTATGTATGTGATGCTTAAACATAATAAAGTGAATAATTTTAAATATGAAAATTGCTTTTAAAAATCTTTCTTTAAGACTTTTAACAACGCTAAGAGTGTTTTTTATATGTTTCTAAAATTCATTGTATTGTAATTATTGGTATTGAGGTATGTGAGTCGGGTAAATAAATATCGGATAATGTCGCGCCTTACATTTAATCCCGCCTAATTGGAAACACTAAACGGTGCATTATTGCATATAAATACATTAATATGTATAGTTGCGTGCCCGTCCGTTTGTACATATTTCCTACAATGTGTATAATTTTGTCAGTAAAATAAAAATAGAATATTTTTGCAATTGAAATTGCCTCTTTTAATCGGTATTAATAGTGTTATTGTAAGTTATGTTATTACGTCTACGTGTTATTGTTCGCAGTGACGACCCAGTTGAAGGCGGCCGACCTGGCGGAGTCGGTGTCTGAAGTGGAGGAGGAGTCGTCTGGCAGCGAGACCGCGCACTGCCAGCTGCTGTGCGACAACGTCGACGCCAGGTGAGTAGCGACGCGCCTTTGTGACTGACCATGTATGTATTCTAGTTTGATGAACGGGTAAGAAGATACACTAGAGTGACTCTAGGTGTCTTTGGCTAGAGTAAAAAGGCATCTACTAAGTTAGTGCGCTCTACTATCCAAGGCTACACCCTGCTTACCATCAGTTAGGATAGTGGCCAACAAAACAAAATGCTCCATTGTTACCGTAAGGTATTCGGAAATATAGAACCGTTGCTATTTAAACTATAAGCTAATATGCTGCGCTTCTCGAAATGAATGGCATGGCACTTATGAATTCATTCTTTAAAATGTTTGACTTTTATCGTAATAGATATCTCCAAATAATACATGTTCGTCAGACATCGGCCTTATAGAGACAGATAATTTATAATTGGGCAAAATTGGATCATTCTATCACGATTGATTTAAATACTCAATGAATTTGTTCAAATCGCAATAGAACATTGTTGAACAAGTTGATTAATACCTATTGCACACGGTAGAAATTGTTCAGAGAGTGTGTGGAGTTAACTGATAGCTAGTGATACTTATCATCGGTCGTCAGAAGGCTGATGGAGCTGCGTCTGATGGAGAGCTACAAGCGGCGCGAGGAGGAGGAGGGCAGTGCGTCCTCCGCCATCTCGCCGCACTCGCACCGCCACCTGCCCGACCTCGACGAGGACGACTCCGCCTGCGAGGAGGAGTTGGCGCGTCTCGCCGCACAGGTAAACACACACACCGCCACACACACGCACACACACACACACGCACGCACGCACGCACGCACGCACGCACGCACACACATCAACCTGCTTAGGTAGTTTAACTTATAACACCTTATTCATTTACTCTGCCTATGACTTCATAAGAGTAATATATAATACTTGTACAATCGCTTACTCTACTTTATACCTTTAGATGATAATTTAATGAATCCTGTACAAAGTTTTATGATCCTAGATTCATCGAGTCGGACTGTGTTTATTAGCTTTTTTAAAGTAATTTTATGTGTTTTCTGGGAAATACTGATCATGAATTAATATTGAATTGTATTTGGTGATCTTAATATTTTATCAGTTTTCAAAAGCTCATTTCTAATTCTATACCAGGCTTATTAGTTTTACTTTCGTAAAAGTTGTGACAATTCTTTAGGCTGTAGCCTAACCTAGATCTAGATTCTGACGAACTCGACTTTAACAACAGGCTCAATGCTTGACGGACTATCAATCGGCGAGCGCGCTGGCGAGCGTGGCCGCGGGCGTGGTGGTGAGTGTGGCGGCCAGCGTGGCGGGGGCCGCGGCGGGCGGGGGGGCGGAGCGCCGGCCGCCCTCGCCCGCGCCCGCGCTGCCCTTCAACGTGGACGACGTGTGCCGCCCCGGCAACACGCTGCTCTGGGACCTGCTGCAGGACGGCGCCATTGTGAGTCGTATGACGACACTCATTTATTATAAAAAAAAAAACTATAAACATTACATTATATTACATAGCGCTTCTTTACAAGAATAACATGATATTTTTAAAACAACAACTTAAAAGGAGAGCAATTTCAAACATTTAAGCGTTGATAAATTCTAAAATATTGATAATTATACTGTCGCAAAACAATTAAATAAAAAATACCGGGTTTTTGTAGTAAATACAATTCGACGTCGCGGTTTTGAATATCAAAT
>DWJN01007318.1:0-10067 GCA_018248895.1 Carystus phorcus | reverse complement strand
TGTTGTTATGGGGGCAGGAGGTGCAGGCCGTAAGCCCGCCTTCTGCGCCCTGTGCGCCGGCGGCGGATGGCGAGGTCATGTGTGAAAGAATCCAGGGGTATGTCGGTCACATTACATGATGATATCGATTTAAAACCAGGGTGTAAAAGGGTGACAAAAACTGGCCCACTTAATGATAGACTTCAAGTAAAGAGTATACAAATACACATATTTATTTGTACACCAAATAAAATCATTATACAGAAAAGTTCGGTATACAAAGGTAAAGGTAATATAAAAATATTGTTCAGTTCGCAAATTTTACTATAACTTATAATTCTAAAATAAAATTATCGTAAGTTACTCCTTAATATATCAGCTATCTTCAGCTTTATTTCCTATCCCAAAGGAATTTCGAAAAATCCTCTCTTACCACTTGCGTACGTTACATACCTTATTTATGTGCAAAAATTCCAGCTCTGTAGCAGGGCGATGATTAGTGAATCAGTCAGGAAGTCTATATATTAAGAAAGATTATTACTGGTATTATTGTCTTTTTGTGAACCGACTGGCTAACTACCACTTGCATAAGTCATCCGCCAAACGGTTCGTCGTATTCCAGCAAGGAGCTTAAATACTTTCTTTCCACTCTATTCTTTCTTGAACAATACATCATTTGGTGTTGTTGACATCCATTAGTGACCAAGAGATACCATCATGTACCATAATGTAACTTGTTTGATATTTATCGGCTAGGTTCATAAAGCAAAATAAAAGAGTCCGTGGTCGATCACCTAGCCGTTGATGCGATCAACAACTCTCTCTCTACAACTACTGTCCTGAGGAAAGCCAGACAACGGAAAAAATGAAAGGAAACTATAAAATTTTGAAGAGCTTTGATTAAAGATACAGTAAGGAATACATAGAACATAGAACGAATACATCTTTTTTAAGCTGAATTGCTTTTTCAGCATTGCATTGCTCCAGGGGATGAACCTGTATCACAGCACGCTTTTTATGTAACCACGAGCCGCCAAACCATGCGAAGTGAGGGATTTTGTATTCCCGGCTAGGGCAGATATTTACATTCCTTTTTTGGAGATGAATATTCGCTTGTCTATGTCAAGCATTAACTTGCAATTGTTCAAAAAATATATTCGCCATTGTCAAAAAATTATTAATCCAAACTATTTATGGTAAAATTGAATAATTGTTAACCCATAGCCAATTTAGTTTCAGAGATAAATTTGAATAATTATATTCCAAATTGAGTTTAAATCTTCACAATCTTGGATAATTATTGGAGAAGCTCCAAAGTGACGTGGCTCGAAGCTCGTAGCCTTGGATCGCTGTATAACGATGTATAATCGAATATCGCTATTGAATTATCGCTATGTATTTCCCACTTTGAGGCAATCCCAAGGCCACGGGTCAATAGCGAATTCTTGGCTCCAGCTCGCTTGTGCTAGTGATGTTGATGATGTTTCGGATAAGTAACCGTAACCGAAAATACTTTGAAAAAAAAAATGATAAAGCTAGGCCCACACTAGGATGCCTACCTCACAGATGAGCATTTTTTTATACTAGTTTAAGATTCCAGTTTCCGATTTATCTACTAGAATTTGAATTATTTCGAATGTTTCAGAAAAAGAAAACTTTACAAAAGAATAAATTGCGAGCTTATTTGTTTTAATACTAACTAGAGTGCATGGCACATCTTAACAGTCATATAAATAATTATATGGTCATAGCAAAGTCAACCCACTATTGATTTGCAAACAAGCTGAAAATTGTCCTTTCGAGCCTTCGCGAGTGCTCAATAATCTCGACGACATATTGTTAATAAATGTATCACAATATACATCAAAATAATATATCAACTCGCACTCTGATTTATCTCTCGCACTGAGATATCCGAACATATTTGTAATTCTAACATCTCTACCCCTTACATAAAGCAGTTATATCGTGCATTGTAAGGAGCTGACGGCTTTTGTTTGCTATTCTTAAACATAATCGCATTTACACAATCAAGCCACCAATATATTTAGATACGAAAACAAAGCAATTTTCATGTAACAAGCTCTACAATAAAATACACTATATTCTGAGTGTGTGGTGTAGAATAAGATGAATATATAAAAAACTTTTAACAAAAATATATAATCGCCTTCAAAAAGAATAAAATCACTTGACGAGGGAAATTGCTTAGGAAATAAGTGCCTTTTCAGGTGTCTCAATTGAAGAGACTGGCACCGACTTCCTAAGCAGTTTTCCTCATCTAATTATTTTATCCCTTTTAAAGGCGGTTTTCCTTTTTTGTCAAAAGATTTTTATATATTTATTATCTATATCCTTTTTAATAGTTTCTACCACTAGCCAAACGAAATGTTATGTATTAAATGCATACTTAAGCGATTGCCGCAATCGTGAAACATTTGCTGTAATTTTTGAAGAGTTCCGTTGTCTGTCTTCAAAAGTAATGATCAGATCTTCACCAAATTAAAATGAGACCCATCTAGGAGCTTACATACAATTTTATACACTTTACTTTGTTCATTTTACATCGACAAATAATGAAATGAGCACCTAATTCATTAAATCGAAGTAAAGCAAATACACATTATTAGTGATTAGTTAAAACCTACTCGTCAGATTGCGCTCAAATTAATTTGGGACCACCGGGAAAGCACAATTCGACTAACAAAATAATCATCGAAATCGGTTAACCCAGTAAACATTTGACCTACACACATGTGGTATGGAGCAGCCCTATGTTAAATTGCATACTATGTAAGGTGCATTTCAGTAATATAAAGTACTAGATGAACCAGCAAACGTTGTTTTGCCATATAAATTATTATTATTGAAGAACTATTTTTATAACCATAAAAATGGTTATAGTGTGTTAACCGTAAAAGCTAGACGTATGCTATCGCGGACTTTTATTTAGATCTTTTAGAGGGGAACAATTTTGAAATACATGATTTTGAGTAACTTTCACCGTTTACTCAGCGCACGCAAGGAAAGCTCAAACTTTTACCGATTTTGTAATATTTTTTACTGCTACTCCTCTCCTATTCATCTTAGCGTGATGTTCTATAGCCTTATAGCCTTCCGCTATAAATGGACTATCTTACACTAAAAGAATTTTTCAAATCGGTCTAGAAGTTTCTGAGATTAGCCCGTTCAAACAATCAATCAAACAAACAAACTCTTCAGCTTAATATATTAGTATAAGATTAATACAATTTTGTGAAGAGAGTAATAAACGGTTTTTTGACAGAGATGCAATAGTTTATCAAAATTAGTTGAATTTTTGTTGATTTCATATTTTTTTGCAATTAAGAATATAGATATACCTATGTTTTACAGCACTATTAGCACAGGATCGATGGTATTGGATATCAGAGGGATTTGTTTGCCAAAAGCTAATGCTCATAGAACAATGTTTAAATGTATTGTTTTATATATCCACCTTCCAACTAAATCATCAGTCCAGCTTAGTGAAATAATAAATAAATAACGCCACACTCTCATAGGCCCACACTAGGATGCCTTGTCGTGGGTGCCACATATGTACAACACAGAAAGACAATTACACACAAAC
This sequence comes from Carystus phorcus, assembly GCA_018248895.1. Taxonomy (NCBI): domain Eukaryota; kingdom Metazoa; phylum Arthropoda; class Insecta; order Lepidoptera; family Hesperiidae; genus Carystus; species Carystus phorcus. The sequence goes on along the minus strand of DWJN01007318.1, from coordinate 6,478 downwards.
CCAGACCGAGAATATAAATTCAAACTCATCATTCAAATTTCTGCCTCACTGGGTATCTAATCCAGGACCCTATGAATGCTGGTGCGACGTGACCATTGCATCACGCAAGTCGTCAAATATAAACAATAAAATATATTAGAACCTCGGATATATTAATAGTTAGTCTGTATTTGTGCAAAGTTTTCAAATGATCAGAGGAAAGTGAATGGTAACTGTCAAGAATTTTCTTTCTTTTTTGAAGCTTTCACTGAAATAAGTGAAAACCCATTTTTTATTTAGTATAAGTTAATGCTTGACGTCAACCCTACGTGATGGTAAATTGGGAATTTTAATTATTTAATTCTACATTACAAATCTTTTTTGAACACTTCGTGCTTCGGAGGACACATTAAGCTTGCCCCCGTTTGTTAATGTAGATAGATACTTTTGAATGACATAACAGACAACCGACTCTTAGATTCTCCACTAACTTCACAGCGTTGTGTAGTATGCTCTAGGCCTCCTAACTGAGTGCGCAGATATCGTTCCCTACAATGGACTATTATTGGGTTTAAAACCGTATATTTCGGTCGTTTACTTGTGAAGATAAATTCGTTTAAAACATAATCAGGTGTGCACGTACTGTAAATAGAGCGAAGTGGATTTGGAAACTGATTCACGGCTTTGGATCGTTGGTAAATGTTTGTTTGAAAGCGAGTCGACTGATAGGCACGTGTCGCGGCGTTTCCTGGGTAGGACCGCCCTTTCTATGTTTAGACGCTATATTGTTATGACGTGGGTTAACGAGCTCATGTCGTACAAAATCTGTGAATGCTGGAATATTTTGAAACTCTTTAAGACAATATTGAGCTCGCATCCACATGAATGACTTCCAATGAATGGCATCCGCATATGTGACTTCAACCCATTAATGGCCCACTACTGAGCACGGGTCTCTCCTCAACATTGAGAAGGTCTAGAGCATACTCCACCATGCTGCTCCAATGCGGATTGGTGGAGGGGTTAGTGTCCAACCCAAGTGTCTGAAGTTTTCAAACCGCCCGAAGGCCTCCGACATGGCTTAACGACTGCTAAGTTCATAGCAACCGGAACTGACGGCTTAACGTCCGAAGCACGGAAACGCTCAAGAAATTTTTGCCACTAGCGGTCACAAATCCATGTACCAATCGCGCCCGCAGTTGCTTAACTCTGTCGATCGCATAGGATCGATGCAATCTGCCGGGCTATGAGCGCTTTAGAAAGCGCAACAGAACGATAATTGTCTAGAATACTCGATCCCATGGCAGAAGACTTGATTATAAGAGGCAACACAAACCGGCATCACTGTTTGATAGGTAAGGTCTATATAGCCGATCTTTAACTCATTTATTCGTTTATCGTCGTCCCATGAGTCTGCTTGGCTAACTACCTTCTATATGGTATAGTCGCCAAACAAATTATCGTGTTTCGTTTAGGGCTCAAGTGTCAATGTTTTCTTTCTTCTTCTTTTCTCTTTCTTGACTATCACGCCTAGAAAAAGATTTTAGTGTTTAATTTACTTATAGAAATTACTTTACTAGGCACTGTACCAGCAGACGTTAAGCAGTATTTGCTTTGTCAGATTCTGCCTTTTAATAAGCTTTGTCTTCTTACTGTAACCATTATTAATGGTAACAAGTATATTAAAGAAGACATTACTTTATTCTAGTTACTATAGATAATAATGTACACGACGTGCTGTCGAGTACTGAGCGTGCTGGCCGCTGCCGATTTCCTGGTTCAAACGACCTGATATTATTTATAGAATCCAATCTTGTACTACCATGTTGATTGCATAATCCTATTAATATTTTTGGTATATGGGACACGCCCACGAATACTTTAACTAAATAAAATAAGCCCTAAGAACCGTTCTTAATGAAAAGTATACGAGAAAATTCACGAATAATTAGTTTGGAATAAACTATTGAATCGGAATCCAAAATTTCTTCAATTGTAACGTCTTTAAAAAATGGTAATAAGCTTTATCTAAATAGATTCTGATTCATTTCTTATTTCTAACAAATAGTCGAATTGAGATGCTAATTCATTATTGACTATTTCTAGCTTTGAGAAAACAGAAATAGGACATGGCAGCTACAGATTGGTACGTTATTCTTTAACTATCAAATTTTCAATTCGTACAAAGTTTATTCATAACTAGATGAAACAGCAAACGTTGTTTTGCCATATAAATTATTATTTAAGAACTATTTTTATAACGATAAAAATGGTGTGTTCACCTTAAAAGCTAGACATATGCTATCGCGGACTTTTATTTAAATCTTTTAGAGGGAAACAATTTTGTAATACATAATTTTTGAGTAACTTTCACCGTTTACTCAAGAATTAGAATGCTCAAAAATTTGCTGTATTCGCAATATTTTTTATTGCTGCTTCTCTCCTTTTTATCTTAGCGTGATGTTATATAGTCTCTAGCCTTTCTGCATAAATGGACTATCTTACACTAAATGAATTTTTCAAATCGGTCCAGTAGCTCCTGAGATTAGCGCGTTTAAACAATCAAACAAACAAAATCTTCAGCTTTATATTATTAGTATAGATTGTGTAATAACCAATTCATACCTTCTTTTCTCGATTTGCCGTCAAGGGCAAATCCTGGTAAACATTGAGTCGTAAACAGTAAAGTTGCTGAAAGTTATATGCCATTAATAAAATTTGACGACCGAAAATATTCGTCGGCGCAGCTAAGAGCAGACTTGGATTGTATGCCAGCTAAATGGGTAGCCACTAATTTAGGTTATCGACACGGCTACCAGGTGACTAATACTGTACTTAGGGTACATTGTTCGGCAGTAGCGGTTACGGAATTAATTGAATATACTGCAGCTGATGGCAAACTGTATTGGCGGTTTAGGCTGCACGGAAATACCTAGTAAGGCGACGGCAGAACAGACAAAACTCACGTAGTAACATAAGGGTATGCAAATGACCGTGCCAAAGTACATACATTTGTAACCACTAAAAACCCTGGAAAACCTAAAGTTCCAACCAAAATGGGTTGGATTCGTAAAGATCCGATTCTCATGATAATTTTCGTCATTCAATTGAAAAATGTGGAATGAGCTTCTCAGCTACTCCCGGAGTGTTATATGAAGTTCTTCAAAAAACAGTGTAAAAAGGTTTCAAGGCAAATCCTATTGGGAACTTTCTGTCCCATATTTGTAGACTACGGTGAACACTTGTCCGTAGATTATGCAGATCAAGTTAAAAGTACTTGAAATTAAATTTACAATTTCATTATCGAAATTTACGATTGCCATTCAAAGCATTGAATTTAATTAGATAATTATTATAACTTGCTTTGGATAGGAAGAGAAACATATGAATCCATAAAGAGCTGCTCACAGCTGAATATCTGGAATCGTGATCTCTGGTCATGTGAGAACAGATTGGAAGTCCAGAAATACGATATTTATTGAATGTGCTGATGAAACATTCTTTTTTTAGGTTTTATAGGGGTCTGAAAGAAAAATCGCTTATCTCATTAACAAATCTCCGCCTTACCACAAGCCACAAGCTTTTCACTCGTTCGACATCTGCCAAGAGTAATTTAGTGCTCATATGCGCCTGTATAATTGTGTCTAAAGTCTACATTAGTTCAAGCCCGCGGCTAGAGATTTTCTCTAAGTAAATGTTTAAACTCATTAACCACTTCACTACCTTACCATAGCAAATAACAAGGTAACTATAAGTACCAAGTTATACGTCAATCTCAAATGCTTGAGAATCCCCCTCCAGTGTGGACTTCAAGTCTGGATTTTCAAGTCAATCCTTCATCGAAGGCATCGGCCTTTACTAGTTATAGAACCAAAATCATCATCACATTGAAAGGAAAGAGCAATTCTATCAAGTTAGATTGTTAAGAAATTAGTAACAGAGGATTAGAAGTTACTATAGCTTAATAGACCCTTCTATCCTACAAGCAAGGACAAGCTGTTAAATGTGCCCTTGAGAATACCCTTAAACTTTAGTCATTACCGGTCGCCCACCTGTCTGTATGCTCTTCTTATTCAACATGCGTTGTAATCGTTGCGACATAGGTACGTATTATACTCGTAAATAATATGCATTCATATCGTCACAAAATCTGTTTCGCTGTGTCCTAATACGTACATGATCTTAAAATATAAAACTGTCATCATCGAATGATTAATCAAGGTGTTCTTTTTTAGCAATTTAGGTCACAAACAACTTACTGACGCGATGAATTTTTTAAAAGCAGTTTCAAGTAAGAAGATAACTATATATGCAGGTTTCATGTGAAGATACCGTTTTTCTTATGGGAAACCCTAACATCATGCGGGCTGGCCTCCGTCACTCTTTGAGACATCCTGATCTTCCGGCTAAATATTGATTTATATACAAGTAAACTTTTCAGGATTAATATTTACATCCAAGACGTTACTTAACCTACGACATCCGATGATTGAAAGTATCAAGTGGTCGCTGAACGGAATACAGCAGCTGTAGAGTGAAATATATCTAGATCTTGACCGTTGGCAAGAATCGTTGCTTCTGTTCCCACGAATTCACTTATCCCTCAAAAAATACCCTTCTTTAATGTATACTTTTATCCACACTGATATCGTCTACCGTACCGCTTCGCCTCGTTTGGAAATATGGGACGCTCGCTATAAATACATTACACTTGTAAATGGGACACGAAATTCGTTTCCAATGTGTAAGAATGTTTCTTCATAGTTTATCTTCATTTAGTTCATACTGACGTTTGAATAGAAAATTTGCACCTAAACCGTTGAAATTGTTAACGTTCATTTATTAGTACATGGATCAAAATTAATGTTGTATATGAAGAAAGAAAAGAAGGAAGTCTGCAAAAACATTACAAACAACGTCCATAATTTTGCTCACCTAAAATCAATAAGGAAATTTCAAGAAGTAAAGTTTTTAAGAGGAGATATCCTGGAAGCTAAGAAGCCTTGCCTTCATGAAGGAGTACCGTCTAAATAAACCTGGAGTACCAGCGACCCAGCGACCTCAAGAAGGCACATGGCATTAATGCTTCATCCGTTATTCAGCAGCACCACGAGAAAGGGAAGATATTTAGGAATAGATAGAAAGTACATTGAGTTTCTATGTCAGCAATTTGCGTCGGATTTAAATGTAAATAAAAAACCAATGCCATAAATTCAGTTTATTGATCAAAGTGAAAGGGTATACCAATATCTCTAATAGTTCAATATCTTATAACAGGAAAATCTTTTATGGTCCTTGTATTGGTCGATGGTAGCCACATTGGTTGGAGTGGGATTCATGGTCTGGGTGACGTTCTCCGCAGTCGAAGCAGACGATGGCTTGATCAGATACCACATTTTGGTCAACAAATTCATGAGGCCAATAACTGATAGACCTAATAAGAAGCCCTGGAAGGAAATAATAATTTTTATTTACGCGTCTAGAGAGTAATTGATGCAAATGATTCTAGATAAATGTAATTATTACTGTTTTAACTGCTGGGATTATCACTTTTATTAGTTAATACTCATAATCCCAAGTTTCCATTGTGACGAAAAATTTAAACCAATACTTTTAGCCCATCAAATAACGTAAAGTCGAGCAATTTGTATATTAAAAGCAAACCGGTAGTTATAGAATTAAGCATATTTGGTTTTTATATATACTGTTAAGAATGACGTTTAGTAGAAAATTTTGGTTGCATTCATTATCAAATTCATATCGAGACGAGTATGGATGTGGAGTTCTATCGACAACTGTATCTCCATACCGCACTTGCCGATTGACATATTCAAATTGATACGCACGTCACTTTAGTCATCAGAACTGCTCGAGTGCAGCACCATCCCTGGCACTGTGCCCGGTGGGGCTTCGACCACCATCGAAACATTTACCGTCCAGATGAATTAGTACACCGAGCCGTAAATTCTACGGAAGATGTTTATTCAAAGCCGTTAGGATAGACACGTTAAGTACGAATCGGTTTTGCTTTAAATCTTTGCGGTACAATTTCGTTTGATATTAATGATTGTTTATGCGAAAGAGTATTTTAGTGGTTTGGATATATTAGACTAATTGCCAGTTTCTGAAAGGCTGATCAACGAAAAATTTACTAAAAGACTGTCAAACCCAGTGTCAAACGTCAATTGTTTCATTTCATTTGAATAATCGACCAGTTAAACTGGGCTATCCAATTTTACTCCGAATCGTTTTTGAAATGCGATTTTGTTTTTTGATTTATTATTGTGAAAAGTTTTTTTTATTTATTACAATTTAATGCTTGACATCAACCCCACGTGATGGTAACTGGTGAGGATAACTAAGATGGTAGACGCATTAACTTAGTAAAGCCTATTCACTTTCCTCTTTAGTTGACATGTCTGATGTCTGTCAGTTCACCAATATTTTAAAATCTAGCGGTAAATACGTTGAGCTGACGCGGGGCTAATATGAAGTACTT
>DWJN01007317.1:0-10067 GCA_018248895.1 Carystus phorcus | reverse complement strand
TTACAGCAGTAATCTAAACATATATATATACAAACTCTTAAGGAAGGCTTAAGTTAAAACTTTATTAGAGTTTTGATGCTTTGACGCCTCCGCGTGCGGAGCCGCGGGCAATTGCTAGTTGTAAATATAAAAACAATTTGTATACACAAAACGGTTCCTTCGCAAAGATAAAAATATCCATATTTTTATACACAAAAGATTTTTTCTGATATATTAACGAACTTGACTGAAGTATTACAAAGATATAGTTTAAAATCAAATAAAACATATAGAACAGTAACTAAAACGGGCACAAAATGTGCCGAAACATATTATGAATATTGTATTCCCATTAAAATTGTTACAATCATTAGGTTACATGTCATTATAATAATTATGGCATTGTTGTCTGGTAACAATTTGTGAGACCCAACACAATAAAAATTTGTTCATATATAAATCCAAAGATAAGGTGGGTGGGGTTTCAAGTATAATTTATATCAAATAGGACTTACTTTTATGAGGGTTGAAAAAGTTAAAATTAGAGTCACTGATGGGACTATACTCACTCATGTCCTCAGTTGGCTGCATGTCAGGAAAAATAACATTTACATATAATTTAATGTCAAAAACTTAATAAACACAGTTGTTAGATAGACATGTTTACACGGTAAATATAGTTAATTGTGTACCTGTTAGTTAGAATAAGGTATATTTAGTATAGTTATAGTTTCTTCTTTTTTTCTTTTTCCACCTGACATCATGGATAGATTTTATACAAATGTGTATGGGCCAAGACCAATTATCGGTGACGTTACTAATATAGATGGTTAGTCTACTCTTTTACTTATTTACATAAGATATGGGACCATTTACAATGAAAGCCATTTAAAATTAATATACTTTAAAATGTCTGTAAATTTTGTAGTAATAATTCGAAATAAAAACATAGTAAATTTCTTAAGCGTGTGGAATTCTTAAGTGTTTTTCATGCAAATATTGTAAATGAATATTCTACAATTACATACAAAAGTCCAGTTATTAGTCAAATAGAAAGACACAAAAAACAAAAGGCAGTTAGTTGAAAGCGTTTTGTTGATAGTTTCTTAGGAACACAGAAAATACGAAGTATTTTGTCGTACAAATATTTTTTTAGTGATTTGTATATTCATTAAAACAAACAGAATATCCATTTATAATAAAACTCTATCAAATTGTAAGCCAATTTATCGGACGCTAAGGCATAGTAAAAAAAATAAAAATTCTCTAGCTTTACGTTAGTGTAAGATTTCTGCGACCGAGACCTTTGTCATCCGCCCGCTCGCGCCTCAACCATCACAACGACGCAAGGTTTGTCACATTGAAACATCATTGTTACCCTAGGAAATGAACCGTGTCGAGACTAATTGCAATTCCGGCGTTATGTCTCGCGTACATGACTTTCCTTACGTGCAATATTAATACGTGCCGCTAAACCAGTTCCAACGTTTATATACACGTTGATTTAGAAGTCAGAGGAAATTGTCGCTTACCGCACCTTAAGACAGCTCATAATATGTGTTAACTAGCTATCCAGGTTAGCCAATCATGAATTTTATTGGATAGAAATCGATACATTCTTACAATATCTCCAAGTCACTTACGTTTTCAATATTAATATCTATCCAATATACTAAAGTCAGTTGCCTAGCAAATGTCAAAAACTGCCTACTATATACAGATTGTAGATTCTTGAAAACGACTGTAAGACGAGTCATGTAAATTAACTAATCTTTGTTTAAGGGAAAAAATACTTAACCCTTTAAAGAGACCAATCCTATCTAAAAAGTATGTGCCTTTAAAAGTAAATATATTTTTCTTAAATAATGAATATTTTATTTTAAATATTTAAATGACCTTTATTCATTGAGAATTTAAGCCTCCGCCGTGACGAAAAATAGAAGAAAAGAGAAAGAATGAACCCGTGCCCTGTAGTGGACCATTAATTCATCATTTCAATTCTGTGACATCATCATCTGTGACCATTAACAATTCTGTGACAATGTTAATTTTGTGTGTGTGTGTGTGTGCAAACGTACTGGTGGTGAAGTTGAAGGAGGCGTACGCGGCGCTCTCCTTGTCGTGCAGCAGCGTGGAGGCGTGCAGCTGGTAGGTGGCGCCGGGCGACAGGTCCCGTAGCGTGTACGTCCAGTTACCAGCGCCCTCTACCGTCAGGTTGCGGTTGCCGCCCTCCGCGCGCTCCGTCAACGGGATCACCTGGTGCAAACGTGTCTTACACACTGTACAACACAACTATTCTAAAACGAATCTTTGCTACATTTATAATGAAAAAATTAACAACAATAAACAAGGGTACTTGTTAATAAAAAAGGACTAAAGTCATTTGACTCATTGTGTTCCGCTTATTAGCCCATTTGATACCCATATTATACGAGTCACTTTGGTCATGATAGGTCGCCATTTTATAAACTTCGCCATATTAGATTAAAATGGCGGCATATAAGCAATGTTATAGCACATTTCAGTTAGTCAAAGTCGAATTATTTAGTTCGCCTTAGGAACTTACAGCTCAATTAACGTAAGGCAAAAACTACCACAAACAAAAATCTCACTAACATTATACATAATATATTGTTATTAAAATCAGTTACTGATTTAGTAATCAGTAGCTAATCCTATGCAAATACCTAATGTCTCGATGACTGTGATTCCCCGCGAAGCAGAAATTAAAAAAACAGTTTAATTGTTTTCCACATGGGTGTGTTTGTGTCTTTGTGTCTGTGTTGTCCATTGCACACCCGGGAGACAGAGAATCCTAGTGAAGAGTTAAGAGTGTGTAGCCGTCTTTATTTATTGAATGTATTCAACATTCGCCTCTATCCCATGTAAACGACACGTAAGCCTGACGTAATCGGTAGGCGCAAAAGATATCACCGCAGTTTATAATGGACACAATAAACGCCAAGGACGTACCTTAATTGGACAGGTGATCGGTTCAAATAGAAAAATATTTATCAATATCGGGCTTCAGAATGCACTAGTCATTTTTATATATCTTTATATATATAACTAGTAGCCCCGGCCACGCGTTGCTGTGACTAACGTTTACATACTCAATTTAGCAGACTAATTACTCAATTTAGAAGACTTATTCCGCCATCTGTTAGAATCTTATGGAACTAATTATTTGTAAGATATTAAACAAAGATTTTGCAATAAAATAATATTGCGACTATAAATTGAGATGTAAGCTATGCTATCCTTTAAGTTTGATCAAACTAGATACGGTGTGCAAAATTTGATTAAAATCGGTTAAGTAGTTTAGGAGTCCATCGCGGACAAACACTGTGATACATAATTTATATATATTAAGTTCCAGTTCGTGTGTATGTCAATGAACGCCTCCAAATCGATTATACCGATTGTTATATATTCTAACGAGTTTAAGTGAATTCGAAAATGGTTCAGATTTTACATCAAAGTAGACTATTCCACCCGATAGAAAATTATTGTATGTTGCAGGACAACCGGCTAATTGCGCTAGTTATACCATAGTTATAGTCAGGCCACAGTCGACATTATTAACGAAAACTAGTAATTATATATTTTTGTTGTACTGGAATCAAACTCTATATACACATTCAATATAAGACGATTAGACTAATCTATATGTTTCAGGATGTCTGCGGAATCCGCTAAGCATTATTATATACGATTATCTACAACATCAGTGTACAGAAACATATTATTATTAACTTAGATATATAACACAGTACTATAATTACAACTTAATCATTTCAAATCCTGACCGTAACAGTCACGCTCTGCTTTAAGGCGCAGTATAAACACGCTTGCGCATGGTTTATTAGCTTGGAGTAATTGAAGCGTTTACTAGCCGGGCGTTTATGAGATTTACTAATGAAATAATTCGATTATAAAAATATCTCGTTTATAACCATTAGTAGCTACTACTTAGTAACAGGCTAACATTTGGCATGCAGGTAAGGTAGATGTTATGACGAAGGGATCCGCTAAGAAAGGATTTTGATCAATTCTACCCCCAAGGAATAAAATAGGGGATGAAAGTTTCTTAACGCGAGCGAAGCTGCGGGCAAAAGCTAGTTAATTAATAAAAAAAAGAGCATAAGGAAGGCAGCAGGAGTTAGGATAATAACAAATCGCTAATTCTGATACCTAGTAAGAATATCGGGACGAATTTTTCATAATATTGCATTGTTATCAGAACTTGAGAAGGCAGATTCAAACAAATCCAACATTTCAAAGTGGGTCAAAATCATGTTCAAAGATTCCGTTACATAGAAAGATAGATAGATTAGGTCGTAACGGAAGCTAATAAAAGTGTAGTAAAAAGATCATCGCTTTTATCACCATTAAGAAAAACCAGCACCCGTCGCTACTCGGTTTTACTATTAGTAATACAAATCAGTAGCACTATTCAGCTATGAAAACAAATCAGGTACTAATGATAACTGATCATATCATTCATAATATCTATGGTACGTGTTACATCCTCACAGTAAAACTAAGCTGATTTAGTTTGGTCGGATCCACCGCTCAAAAGCGGGGTCCGCCCCTCACCGGGAGGCACTGTTCTCCCACATTCATGCCCGGGTAAAGAGGATATTTTTTACACCCAAATGTCCCTCGTCCCAAATGTAACGAACGGAAAACGTTGCTTGGTAATGAAATAATGAACTTAAAACAATAAACGAGGACTGTTTATACAATTTCATTATCATATCTTTCGTATATATTATATCTACGGTGTATTAGTAGCGAGTTTTTAAATTTGAATTTTGTTTTTTTTTTACGATTTATAAATGCGACGTTGATTGGGTTCGTGACTATGTTTAATCTATGCTAGATTATGCTCTAAAACAATGTATTTCCGCAGGTTATAGATACAAGGAAAATCCGTTAATAAAATACTGACAATCTCTCTTGGAACATTTGACCAACGGGAAATCCCACCGTTTTTTATTTAATTAATGACGCGCTTTGGACCTCGTCGTTCTAATTATGTCTTTAAATTATTCAAAATCTTAACTATAATAACAATTTTGAGACTGAAATATATTCTCCAAAATAGAACAATCGTAATAGACGAAACTGCACTTTTGTTATAATATTATGATGATCTGTATGAAAAAGAAACAAGTTTTTAGGGACCGTCAAATAAACATTCATCTTTTTATAAATTGTACAAAAAGGATGGAGATTACCGATTTTTTTTTTAGGGAAATTGCTGATAAAATCTTTGTATGGCTAAAAGTGCGAAATGTTGTTGTACTTGTATTATGTATGTCATTGTTGTGAACGACCACAGGACTTACCTTAAACCTGAACCCAGTGTAGTCGCCGTGGGCGGGCGGCGACCACGATATCGTGGCCTGTTTGTTGCGGCCCAGCGTCACCGTCAGGTTGGTGGGCGGCTCCGGAGCTGGGCGGATACATTTATATATTAGTGTTGTATTGCTTCTGTAATTTTATAGTCGCAAATGTGCATCCTTCTGAGGTATTCCCGGAACTTTTCGACGTGGGGTTCCTAAAAAGTTGTGCGGTACCCCGCCAGGAATGAGGTTTCTTACATTATTTGTCCAAGTAAACGTGATTTAATATATAGATTTCTGTTGATTAAATTAGTATAATTTTGACAGTTAAAAATGTGCAGCCCCTATTTATCTCTCACCCACCCAGACATACAGTCGTACATAATAGAAAGAGACCCAGAGAAAGAAAGGGAAAGGTGTCGTGGAGGGGATGTATTGCTTTTTCCTTACGTGACGATTTTTGCCAGTTCGCTCTAATGTAAGCAACGTAAAAGAACTTTGTTCCAATAGTCTAAACTATCAAGTGTCCCACCGGCTTTGACCTGAGGGTCCAGTGACATCATGAGATCTCTGTCTATTTGTACTTAGCGTTGTGGGGTATGGCTTGACAAAGGAAACTCGACCCCAGGACAAGTATAGATGATATTTAGTAGCAATACATAATATTTTCGTTCGGCTGGACCATTAACGAAATTTCAAGTTTAAATTTGGAGAATTACACAAAAATCAGCTATACATCTATGTCAGACAATACAAATTCTTTACTATCCTTGAGTAGCGTTACTTAGTCTACAAAGTCTTAAACACTAAGCTGCCTGAATACGAATTCTTCCCGACATTTTACCTTTAGGTTAAATAAAATTATTACGTCAAAAAAATTATCAGCACGCCGTAGCATAGATTTAAAATGACTCTATGTATATCATACCTATAAGAAAAAGTAATTAATAAAATTGCGTGACCAGAGCGGAGCGCGCGTACAAAATACGGTTACCAGCGCGGCTGTTGCTCATTAGAACATTCGATGTTACTAATTATCGTGTACGCTACAAGAAAGTCAATGGCGGATAAGCATATTTCATTCACATTGATCGTAAGATCCAGCAAATTCTTCAGGTTTGAGTTTTACATTCTTAACACACCAAAATTAATTTATGTGAGAAATCGAAACTGATTCAAAAGTTAAAGAGCTAATTTTAATCACAGAACCAGTGAATTTAAGGGCTTTATTAACGCATAAGGCCTCGCAAATATTTGAGGTCTGTGCAAAAACGTCCTTGCCTCAGTCCCTTAGAATTTTCTGACATCACCACGTCGCCGCAAGGTAGTTGACATGATATTGTCGTACGACAACAGCATCGTGTCGTACAATGTGAAGGCTAAATAGCGCTAATGATCATGAGTTATACGCTCATCACAAATCACAATGCCGCGTCACATTCATGCATAAAGTATCACTCGTAATTTTATTCACATCCATTGTGAAGATATAAAATAGAGGATTAGATTTATTGCAAAGTAGTTTTCCTTGACGGAACTAAATTATAAAATGTTTTTGTCATATATATTTCGGAATGGAATTACTGCGAAGACGAATCCACTTGGTACTATATAAAGAATAGAAAATTTATATTACATCGGTCGCCTACTATACCACATGGGTATTTACCTAGAACAGAGTACAGGTGGAGTATTTTTCGCTGCTCCGAATTAGTTATGGCCAGTAGAGCTGAACATGGTAGACTAAACACACTACAATCTAACAACATGCTCTCCGAACCGAGAAAATGGAAACGTTAATAGTCTTAATTGTACTACGAATTTACACCTTATCGTAAACACTGATCTAATATGCTATATTAATTAGAATATTTTATTTAGGTTACAACTGTCGACCCTATTCAGTTTACATTGACCTTGCCTCGAATAAAGACGACGCCTGGTTTCCATTTGCAGACATTTGACAGTGCATAGTTTTCCGGTTGATTATCTATACAATAATAACACTGTAAGTGATCGCTGGCTGTACATGGCAAATATTTAAAAATTTATAATGGGGGTCTTTATATACGCAAGAGAACCCAAAACAATGTTTTTTCGTATACAAACGCACAGGTTTGTATACGCTAATCTCTGAAATGGCTTATCAGATTTGAAGGATTTTTCACATCAGGCTTTACTTAACATTTAAGTTTTTTTTTATTTAAATCGGTCAATATATAAAGAAGTTATGTCAATTTATGTCAACCATTCATTGACTGTTAGGCGAAAGTAAGTTGGTTGAGGTATTTGGACGATTGTAGAGTTTCGGATATAGAGGAGGCCTTCCATAATAGAACAATGTGGTTTAAAGAGATAATTCTACAGACAATGGTCTACAAACTGTAGGCTAGTTACGTATCCATTTATCATCGTCATAATAGTACCTTTTTTCAGATACGATGGTATAAAATTATTTTTTTTACAGGCTGAAAGGTGAGGGAAAAGTGGACAGGCCAATTGATGATAAGCCACAGCATACGGACCTGAGCAACTAGAGTAATCGCCAATGGAACGCTAAGCTTTAGGAAAAACTCTTTTTGAAGAACCACTTGTCATAGTCCTCCGGGAATACCTTGGAAGGAAAATTCATCAATCTGTTACACTGAAGCACTTATCAGCTAGGGCTAGAGCACATTAGAATGCGTATCAAACATTACCTGTCATAATAGTCTGATTCCAGGTGAGGAGGTCGGCGAATGTAGCGTTGGAGTAATAGAGCATGAAGTGGTATTTAGTTCCCGGTAGTCCAGTGAAGTTGATGGTGGAGGGGCGCGCCGGCACGGTATAGTTGGGCGCGGGCGAGCCGTGCGGCGGCCGGTAGTCCAGCCGGTAGTGCGCGCCGTCGGTGGGCCCGCCCCCGCTGCCGCCCCATCCGGGGATCTCGATGACCAGGTCTGCACCTAGCCCGCTGCCCCATGCGATCTAACAACCATGTTACAGTGTACTTGTATGCACATCATCATATCAACATTTTAATGGAATTCTAGTTGCAGGGTTCGAATTTGATGTCCATATACACCAATATAGTCAACCCAGTGTTATACCGAAAGTATCAATTAATGATCGCAGATTACCTGACTGGCTACCACATATTGTTGAGAATTGATTATCAAATGCATATTTTTGCATACATTATGTCAATGTGATATTGATTTGATGTGTTTCTAATTGTCCATAGATATACATATATTACCATCAGATAGTGCATATGTTTATGGTATTTGGGTATAAATGAAAGAACTACATTTGAGTTACTTCAGCTGAATGCATGTTTCATGTGTATAGTCGCATAAATATCAAAAAACATATATTACATGTCTTTGTTTTGCTTAGGCATTCTATATAAAACCAGATGCTCAGACTCCAAATGATTATAGCATTATCATATATTAATATTGCTGACAGGATGTTAGTGAACTAATAAATAAATATTCTTTCTTGGCATTCTATAATAGGTTGCATGAAACAACTAGACAAATGAAAAATAAAATATGTATATACAATGCCTAGATGAACTATTTCATCAGTCCATTGACGTCAAACATCTCATTCACCCCCTTACCCTACCCCGCTATGTCCATGTTTCCAACACTTGGCTTATATTACTGTGGTTAAGAATAAGAAAAAATACATCACCAAATTTTGATTGATTAAGATAGCACAATTCTCAAATGCTGGCAAAAATTTAATAAGATAAGATACTAAACCGATATTGTGTTTAATCTTGATGAGATAATAATTAGCTTTAGGTCATTATTATTTTATATTATAACATTCCATCTATTATATTCAAGGTTTAAAAAACATTTTAACCTTCAAAAATAATGTGTATGTCTGCCGGTAATATTTCCAGACTCTACTATGTATGTAGAAGCAAAATTATGACACCTTATTCTATGTTTTTTGGTATTATAAATTATCTACCCATTTCCTTGAAAATACCAAACCTTGAAGAATGTCACAAGTGTTTACATGTAGAAGTAGTGTAGTGTAAAAGTACACGCAATCTATGATCAGACTACACCATTATTTTAAAATTACATAACTGAAACCATCCCTAGAGACTGGGTCTCTTGATCAGATATTTAACGACAGTATAAGAAAGAAAGATTATTAAGGAGTTATAATTTACAAACATTAAACTCTTTTATACACAGTATTACAATACTCCTAAACTACATTACTGAAAAGGAGTGGTAAAAAATGTACACATATCATATAATAACTTGAAAGGAAATTATTTTCCTCAGATGTTTGCATACATAAACATCAGCATCTCAGTTGCCATGGTTGTTATCATTAAGTGTTATTGAGTTGATGGCACAAGAGGCTTTTGTTAGGGGCAACATAGGATGGGACAGAACTTACGGCAAACACAACAAGTGCTAGAGGCAGCGCCGCGGAGGCGCGCGCACGCACAGCCTTCGCTTGCACAATCGACCTCTTCCACATCATTGAAGGCGACTCTCTGATTTCACATGACACTTTCTCTTCCAAACATACGCTGTGTTTACGAGAACGAAGCATGTTCTATATGCCCCGCAGTTTATCGGAGTCATATCATCGCATTTTACAATATTTGCACTGCACACGTCCTAGTTTTAAAGAGAAAACCCTGCAACAGTTAACTATCGTCCCTAGCTAACAAACTCTAGACCACCCCCTGTGAGTAAAGTACTATAAAGTAAATCTGTC
>DWJN01007316.1:0-10067 GCA_018248895.1 Carystus phorcus | reverse complement strand
GTATGCTCTAGACCTCCTCAGTGTTGAGGAGAGACCCGTGCTCAGTAGTGGGCCATTAATGGGTTGAAGGCATGTTATATATGATATTGATTTTTATTTGGGTATCTTTGGAAAACATAAGTTTGGCATACTTGTCAAGGGCAAACTGGCTACACTTGTTGCAAAACTTGAGCTGTATAGATTTCCTTATAACATTTAAATCTATAAGTGAAGTGAAGTGTGTCTTTACATAAATTTTCTCTTTGAGGTCCATGTATGCAATTGATCCTATACATTTTTTTTATAAACAATTATTTTTTTTGGGGTTGCTCTTAGTTTTTGATCATGCTATTCTCAAATTTGGTCTAACCAATTTCTAAACAGCTTTCACTGATGTGTTGTAGAAAGCTTGAAGTAACATTTACATAGTTTGTTTTATTTCTATCAATTCACGGCTGAAAATATATTATTAATGTCGCGGATATTAAAGCATTACTTTTCGAAGCAACACAAGACTGGTCATTCATCAATAAATATGATTAGTATAGTTATACAACGACATGACAAATTCAACAGGCTAAGATCCAGAAACACCAGGCGTTCGAAGCGGAAGTGGCGGCGCACTCGAACGCTATAGTGGTGCTGGACAACACGGGCAGCGAGATGATATCGGCCGGCCACTTCGAGTCGGAGACGATCCGCCGCCGGCTGGACGAGCTGCATCGGCTGTGGGAGCTGCTGCTCTCGCGACTCGCCGAGAAGGGCATGAAGTTGCAGCAGGCGCTCGTGCTCGTGCAGTTCCTGCGCCACTGCGACGAGGTCATGTTCTGGATACACGACAAGGTGCAGTCAGCTCTCACTGTTGCTACTTCCTTGACACGAAGCTTGTATGAAGTTACAATAATGCATTTAAGACCGTGATTTATAAATACTGGCATTATTTGCTTCAAATAATTATACATAGTTACAATCATTTAAAGGCATAAAGATTTTTGAGATTGCTTAATGAATATTGGATAGGGTTCCTTATTTGGCACTTGTTGAACTAACACTAACTATCAGATAATTTATTAATCTGATTCCTTTTAATATTATGCGTTGCTTGGTAAAGTTGTTACTGGTATTACATTTCGGCAGGAAACATTCGTGTGCGCCGACGAGTTCGGCTCGGACCTGGAGCACGTGGAGGTGCTGCAGCGCAAGTTCGACGAGTTCCAGAAGGACATGGCGGCGCAAGAGTACCGCGTCACCGAGGTCAACCAGCTGGCCGAGCGGCTCGTGCTCGAGGGGCACCCCGAGCGTGAGACCATCGTCAAGCGGAAGGATGTAAGTAGACACTAGCGTAACATCGTATTGTTATCGTTAATGGCTCGGTTAATATTGCCACCTGAAGTTATATCTTACTTTATTATCATGAAGTTGGAGTTTGCTGGAGCAAACCTAATTTTTTTATTTATACATTATAAAATTATGATAAATCAAATGTAATAATCTAAAACTAACAATACTGTTTTAAAAATCGTAGATAATGGATGGTGTCCTATATGATACCAATGTCATATTCCATTTATTGTGCGCAGGAACTGAACGAAGCGTGGCATCGCCTGCGCCAAATGGCGCTGATGCGTCAGGAGCGTCTGTTCGGCGCTCACGAAATCCAACGGTTCAATCGCGACGCCGACGAAACCATCGCCTGGATTTCGGAGAAGGACGTCGTGTTGGGATCCGACGACTACGGCCGAGACCTGGCCACTGTGCAAACGTTACAGGTATATTTTAATTATTAAATATATGTTCCTCAAAAATAACTTAATTTTATATTATATGTGACATTACCCGCATTAATATAATTTCATGTTACCTGCAGCGCAAGCACGAAGGTGTAGAGCGAGACCTTGCAGCATTAGAGGATAAGGTGGCGACCCTGGACGGCGAGGCAGCACGTCTGGCCGCCATCCACGCGGATCACGCACCGGCCATCCACTCCAAGCGGGATGAGATCGCTAATGCTTGGCAACGACTCGTACAGAAGGCTAAGGTGTGGTGTTCACCAGGCAAATTTTTTGATGGCGTGTATAAATTACTTATTACATTAAAAAATTACAAGATTTTTTTTTTGAGACCAAACTTACCTAAGAATGCCTTAGATACCTAAGACCTTTCAATTTTATTTCTGTACCACTTCAATAATAATATTTTAAATTGTTATTTTATCTTTATCGTCTCTAAGTATATTACGATTTTTTTTTATTTAAGTTAGCTATACCTTTATTTCTGTTGTGTCTATTGGTTTTTAACATGCAGCAAGGAAGTAAATACACTGGATGTTTTAATAACAGGAGCGTCGGGCGGAGCTGGAGTCGTCGCACGCGCTGCACCGTTTCCTGGCGGACTACCGCGACTTGGTGTCTTGGATGAGCGACATCCGCGCGCTCATCGCCGCTGACGAGCTGGCCAAGGACGTGCCCGGCGCTGAGGCACTGCTTGAGAGACACCAAGAGCATAAGGTAGGTTTACTAGAACAGATGGAGATATTGAAGTTCATAGCGCTACCTAAAAACTTTATATTTGTCATTACTATTCTTTACCAGATTTCTGTACACTTTCCCATCAGAATAATAATGATAACATTAGAGATTCTCTAGGAATCCTTGTACATAAACACCATTCACACCCAGACATAGAACAGAAATAAAACTTATTGAAATTACTGCCTCCCTGGGAATTGAATCTAGGGCAGTTTGTATGACGATTCAGCATGCTTACCACTAGGCCACAGTGGTCATTGATGATAAGTTAGTCAAATGTGATAAAATTTAATAATACTTATTATTTGTTCAGGGCGAGATGGATGCGCGGTCGGACGTGATGGCGGCGTGCGCGGCGAGCGGGCAGGCGCTCGTGGAGGGCGGACACCGCGGCGCGAGCGAAGTGGCGGCCGCGCTGGACGCGCTCGCGCGGGACTCGGCCGCGCTGCACGCGCTCTGGGACCAGCGCCGCGTGCTCTACCTGCAGTGCATGGACCTGCAGCTCTTCTACCGGGACACCGAGCAGGCCGATGCGTGGATGCACAAGCAGGAGGTACGCACTCATTAACTACTGCACGACAGCGTGTGCTTGAATCTTAAGTAATTTTACTGTGGATGGAACATGGGTGTCCAATCTTATTCACGAAGCAGTGATGTAACTAAATATTGATGAAACAGGCGTTCCTTGCGAACGAAGACGTCGGCGATTCGCTTGATTCAGTAGAGGCGCTACTGAAGAAGCACGAGGACTTTGAGAAGTCTCTGGCGGCGCAGGAAGAGAAGATCAAGGCATTGGACGAGTTCGCCACCAAGCTCATCGAGGGACAACACTATGCTGCCGATGACGTCGCTCAGCGCAGGGAAATGGTGAGAACGTCTTTTTTATTACACGATGTGTGAAAGAAATTTTATACTTATTTATTTACCTAGATGTAGAATAAAATATAGTAATATAGTAGATGGGAAAAATGGTCAATTCTTACATTTTTTGGTAGTTGTTGGAACGACGTGCCGCTTTGCTGGAAAAATCAAGTCAACGACGAGCGCTCCTCGAAGACGCCTACAAGTACCAGCAGTTCGAACGCGACTGCGATGAAACTAAGGGTGAGTGTGTAACTAATTCAAATTGCTGTGTTGCTACATTTATTTATATTTGCAAATACTACTAACCGATGTCATTACTATGCATAAATTATAACACATTATGATTGTATATTTTAATGTTGTACTTTGACTACAACAGGATGGATAAACGAGAAGTTGAAGTTCGCTACGGACGACTCGTACCTGGACCCGACCAACCTGAACGGCAAGGTGCAGAAGCACCAGAACTTCGAGCAAGAGCTGCAGGCCAACAAGCCGCGCGTCGACGAGATCACCGCGCTCGGCAGCCGCCTGCTCGAGCAGGACCACTTCGCCAAACGTTAGTATAACTAAACTTTATACCTTTCGACTCCAGAAATACAACCAATGTATTGATTGATATTCTTGATATTCTCCAATTCAACCTTTGCTAATCGCTTAAAATCTTTTAGATATTCCTCTCTCATTTATAACATAAAAATAAGCACGAACTAGATGTTATGCTAATAAGTAGGACAGCGAATCAATGTCGCATATATTTATTTAATTATCCTTTAATGTTTCAACAATATGTTACAATAGATGGACTTAATGCTAAATACTAATTTATCAGTAAGGTTTCAGTTATTATGTTTAGTTTTGTGTGCACAGCTCAAATCCAAGCTCGCGTGGAGGAAGTGGGCGCGCTGTGGGAGCGACTCGCGGCCGCGTCGGAGCTGAAGGGCAGCAAGCTTCAGGAGGCGGCCGCGCAGCAACAATTCAACCGCGCCGCCGAGGACATCGAGCTGTGGCTCTCTGAGGTCGAGGGGCAGCTGCTCAGCGAAGATTATGGCAAGGTGCGTGACTCTTATTTTACAATATTCATTAAAGATTTATGATCACACAATGGCCAATTTTTTTTAAAGTCCTAAATTGGCATCTTTCGCTATTCTTAAAATGACCGGAAGATACAAGATGTTTTTAAAGGTGTTTGCAAAGTCTTCTAATATGATCTCAATATATTTTGTAGTTGATGTTTATAGTCAGGAATTTATAAGTTCTATTTATACAACAGTAATAAAGTGGTATGTGCTGTTCGCAGGACCTGACAAGTGTGCAGAACTTGCAGAAAAAGCACGCTCTGTTGGAAGCGGACGTGAGCTCGCACGCGGAACGTATTGACGCGCTCCGCGCTCAGGCCGAGCAGTTCATCGAACGCGGACACTTTGACGCCGACAACATTCGGGCCAAGCGGGTAATTTAACAAAGTTATTTATTTGCGTTTATTGTATTATATTAAGATATAGATATAGATCATAATTTGTTAACGTAACAGGATGCGCTCGTGGCGCGATACGCAGCGTTGGACAAGCCGATGGCGGTGCGTAAGCGGCGGCTGCTGGACTCGCTGCAGGCGCAGCAGCTGTTCCGCGACCTGGATGATGAGGCCGCCTGGATCCGTGAGAAGGAGCCCATCATCGCCTCCACTAATAGAGGTATGAAACCTCAAAACTTATGTCAAAGTATGTGTACAACTAAAGCATATTACTTTTTGATTCTACTACTGTTTTAACGGTAAAATAATTAATGGTCAATGTCAATTTAAAAATATGCTAATAAATAAATGTACTTAGGTTTTAGTTACTACCAAATTATAATTAATTTGCAAGAACTAGTCGAAACTTAACAAAAGTTTAGTTGAGAGTGCACACACATAAGCGGACGATCGGTTTAGGTCGCGACCTGATCGGCGTTCAGAACCTGATGAAGAAGCAGCAGGCGGTGATGGGCGAGATGGCGCAGCACGAGGCGCGAGTGGACGCGGTGCGCGCGGCCGGCGCGGCGCTCTGCGACGCCGGACACTTCGCCGCCGAGGACGTGGCGGCGCGCACCCAGCGCCTGCACGCCACCTGGCAGCAGCTGCAGGAAAAGGCTCTTCAGGTACACACGCACACACACTGCATTAAATTGTGTCGCCAATGGTTACACGTTCACATCACTACAGACATTTTATTAGCCGAAACATTTTATTCAATGTTATTATCATTATTGAACAACATATATTTACATTTATATTTTTAATACTGAAACGGTATTTTAATTTCAAAATTAAAACAGCAGTTCTATTGTATTACTTCATTCCTACGCATTGTATAAGCATCATAGGTTTTTTTTCTATAGCGCAAACAAGACCTGGAAGATTCCCTTCAAGCGCAACAATACTTTGCGGACGCCAACGAGGCGGAGTCGTGGATGCGCGAGAAGGAGCCGATGGCCAACACCCAGGACTACGGCAAAGACGAGGACTCCTCGGAGGCCCTGCTCAAGAAGCACGAGGCCCTGTTATCCGATCTGGAAGCGTTCGGCAACACCATCAAGGCGCTGCGGGAGCAGGCTAACGCTTGTCGGGTGAGTTAACTATTTTTAATTTGTTAAATATAATTTTATATTTATTAAAATATTGCAGGTTCTTTATAAACATATAGTCTACATAACATTTTAAATGGATCCCAGTTTGTGATATCAGATCGCTGTTTTTATTGCCTTGGATGGTTTTTTATTTAAATGTAAATGTGTGGATCTTTATTAGGTAAAACACAGTCAGCCTTATTACAAAACGTGGACTAGTAAAGTACCGGTTTAAACTTCTATTAGACCAAGTAAAATATACCTTGGCTTATAGTATAGTACGAAAGATAAACCTATACTTGATAATCGTGGTTTAGACCTTATTTTGTAATTAATATTTTTGTTGTTTTGTGTGGTGTGCAGCAACAAGAGTCGCCGGTGGTGGACGTGTCGGGCAAGGAGTGCGTGGTGGCGCTGTACGACTACGCCGAGAAGTCGCCGCGCGAGGTCTCCATGAAGCGCGGGGACGTGCTCACCTTGCTCAACTCCAACAACAAGGTACTTGTACGGAATTCTCGTACATTTATGTAATGTGAGCTAGCTCAGCAAAAGCGCGTCACGCGGCAACGCGAGACAGTTGCTCCCCGGCGGTCATACTAGCTTATCATATTTGTAATTTTTTACGATTAAACGGTATATTTTAAACCAAACTATTATTTTATTTTTGTGTAAACCGCACAAAAATTTGGTCCTTCGAGTAATTGATCTAGCGCGCGGGTGATCAAAAAGCGGGACCTCGCGACACGTTGGTGACCGTCCACGTGGCTCTAACCTATACGTACGGAGTGAAAACGTGGCTGTATATCTAGCAAAGTTAGCGATCTACGGATCAATAGCATCAGTGAACAGCGGAAGTAGTTGAAGTTATTAGCAAGCAGCCGGGAGTAACCAGCAACAGCACCAGCACCAGCAGCATCAGCAACGAGCATTGGGTGAACATAAGAACAGTCAGTTGTTTCCAGAGCTCAAGTAAGATCTTTCCATATTTTTTATTTTATCTAAACAATTGATTTTAAATCATGGAAGCTATTTATGAAAATCAAATATTGATAAACGAAGCCATTGCAAAATTTATAACTAATTTAAAGAAAACCGGAGCGGATAGGAGAACGGGTGATTATTTCAAAAGACGTATAGAGTTATTAGAGAAATATTGGTTTGAATACGAAAAGAATCACGCTAATATATGTGGGTTTGGTATCACGGATCATCCTTATTTCATTAATTTAGACTATGAGAGTACGCGTCAACTGTATCAGAACGCTAAAGCATTAATCGAGCAGCAGCAACAGGAAACAGGTTTGTCAGTGGCGGAGACACCGCAAGAGCAAGCAGATGAGACCTTTCACCTTGAGATACCTTCAAAAAGGGAGCAGCCAGCAGAGCCAAGACCTGGACCCTCTCGACAGTTCACGTCTACGGGTAGCACAAGTAAGGTAGATGATTTACTACGTAAACAGTATATTAATTTCAAAGCTTTAATGAGAACAGCACGTAACATTAACCTGGAAAGAATCTGTGAGAAATGGGAGTTCGAAGATGTGTTGAAGGAACTACAGTCAAGGTGGGCAGCTATAGATTCTCTACATTGGGATATCTATATGGAGTTAGACGGAGAGGATGACGGATACGAGGCTTTATTTTCGAGGCACGAGGAGACGTTTATATCTTTGAAAAAAGCGATTAACAAGAAATTATGGTCAGTATCACATAGAGAGAAGTCTGTTCCGCAGATGGACATTCCATTGTTTTTCGGCAGCTATCAGCAGTGGACGTCGTTTAAAGACCTCTTTAATGAGACTGTTCACAACAATCCTTCCTTATCACCTGCACAGAAGATGCAATTTCTCAAGGGCAAGTTGCGAGGGGAAGCCGAGAGATTAATTCAGCACCTTCAAATAAGTACGTCTAATTATAACGTCTGTTGGGAAATACTTAACAATCGCTACAACAATAAAAAATTAATATTTAATTCTCATTTGAATACCTTATTGGGATTACCTACTTTATCTCAACAATCGGTAGCACAGTTAAAGCGAATGCATGACGTCACTTTAGAGTGTCTGCATGCCATCCGAAACCTAGGGGTAGATGTGTCAAGCTGGGACCCTATGGTAGTTCAAATATTATCACAGAAACTTGATAGCGATACATATGGTGACTACGTGGATTCATTAAAGAACCCACGGGATCTACCAAGTTTAAAGGAATTTTTAGCTTATCTCGAAAGTAAATTCACTAGCTTAGAATCATCTCGTAGAAAACATGATTCTATATCTAAAATAACACCTCAAAATAATCAATTCAAAAATCATAACTTCGTTAAAAAACCTATAAATCCGCATAGTAACACTCAAAATAACAATTATATTTCTAAGTCGTATCATGTATCCGAAGCGAGTTGTGCAATTTGTAAAGAAGCGCACGGCGTACCTAATTGTCCTAAATTTATTATTATGTCTAACGACATAAGGTTGCAAACAGCAAACCGACTAAAATTGTGTATAAATTGTTTATTCGTACATAACAGCAAACAATGCATTTCTACGAAGCGGTGTCGCAAGTGTAACGGGAGACATCATACCTTGATACACGATTGTTTTATAAAAACCAATCCGTCAACAAGTAACGCGTTGCCGACTACAAAACGTAATGAACCGATAGGTAATAACTTGCACGTATCTCAGTGTGGTCCATCTGAGGTTTTGTTAGCCACAGCGTTGATTCAAGTTAAATCAGTAGACGGTTCTTTTCATACTTTAAGAGCATTAATTGATCAAGGTTCTCAGATTTCGCTAATATCGGAGAATGCAGCACAGCGGTTAGGAGTAAAGAGATCATTTTGTCGCGGTATAGTTTATGGGTTAGGAGAAAAAGAAAATAATTGTAAAGGAATGCTTAGTATTTCTTGTAGGTCGATTTATAATAATTTTACGTTTAGTACGGATGCACTTATTATGAATAATTTAATAAAAAACTTACCTACTTATAGTTTTACAAAACCAGCCTGGCCTTTCATACAAAATATTAATCTAGCGGATCCCGAGTTTTACGTTAGCCGGTCAGTTGATATGTTATTAGGATCCGATATATACGCGTTAATAAAGATGGGAGGTATCATCAGAGGAGATGATCTTTCACAGCCATTAGCAGAGCAGACTCAACTCGGTTGGATTCTGTTCGGTAAAATACAATCATTTCAATGTAACGTTGTTTTAACTAAGATGCAAGACATTCAAAAATTCTGGGAGGTGGAGGACGTCGAAGACGAGTCCGAGCTATCATCAGAGGAAAAGGCTTGTGTGGACTTTTTTATTTCCACAACAGAAAGACGGAGCGACGGACGGTATATAGTTAGATTGCCGTTTAAGTCAGATATACAGGAAAGATTAGGTGAGTCAAAGAAGATAGCTACAGCGCAATTTTTAAATTTAGAAAAGAAATTTTCAAAGCAAAATAATTTCGCAGAAGATTATAAAGGTTTTATTCGCGAATATATATCATTGAAGCATATGATACCAATTAAATTAAATTTAAATCATAACATTATTGGTCACGACAAAAGACTAGAATGTTTTTTGCCACATCATGGCGTGCAGCGGTCTGAATCTGCAACCACCAAACTCCGGGTTGTGTTCAACGCTTCAGCTAAAACGTCAACAGGTTACAGCTTAAACGACATGATGTACACTGGACCCAACATGCAAAAAGATTTACAAGCTTTAATCTTGAAGTGGCGTACTTATCCATTGGCTTTTACATCGGACATAGAAAAAATGTACCGACAAATATTGGTTAACGTTGAAGACCAGAAGTATCAGCAAATAATATGGCGGGAGAATCCTAAGGAGGATTTACGAGCATATCGACTCGCTACCGTCACCTACGGTACCAAGGCGGCACCGTTCTTGGCGATGATGACGTTAAAGCAACTAGCAACGGATGAAAGCAGCAAGTATCCTGAAGCCGCTCGGGTACTACAGGAGTCATTCTATATGGATGATCTTCTACACGGATCGTTTGATGTGTCGAGTGGACAGAAATTAATATCGGAAATAAACAATTTGTTGAAAGCAGGTGGATTTACGT
>DWJN01007315.1:0-10068 GCA_018248895.1 Carystus phorcus | reverse complement strand
GTTAGTTACAATAAAGGCATCGTATAGTGAAGACGTATTTATTATTTCTACCGTAAAGTGAACCTTATAGTACAAAATCAATATTATAACCTTGAAAATCTGAAATATTGATTAATACCAATATAACGAAACGTTGCAATCGCTTTCGCATATTATGAGATATTTTACCTTATTTGTTGCGGCGTTTCAGATGTATTTTAAAAGAATTTGTGCATTTTCAAAAACTCAGTCCTCGTATTTAATGGTGACTGGTCCTACTTGAAAATGTATACATAAAAGTGCAATTTTTACTAAATTACAGGTTTTACTAAACGTGGTCAAATTAACTCACCGTATTAATTACAATATGACAAGCATCTTACCGTTGGTAATATTGGGTGTTGGTATATACGAGTGGCAGGTCGTGGCTGTAGCCACAACCGAATCCCCAGGATTGCAATCCCGTGAGACGGCCTTGGACTACGAGCGGTGCGCCAGGGACTCCAAGACAAGGTGCTACTGGGTTTTCCTCTCGTGCTTCCCCTACACATAACATCCCCGGGTGCAGAATTATATTTTGCTGAAAACATAAACTGTAAGTTATGTACTATTATGTCTTAACACTCAAACAACGAAAGTAATAACACAAAACGACGAGAAAGAAACTTCATCTCCGTCTCATGCAAAAGGTATGAAAGTATAGTATGAGTCAAAAAAGAAAATGTCTATGTATATCTCAAATGTGTCAAGTTTAACTACAAGGGCACTCGGTGTTGTTTGATAACATTAACGACAATAACAATAATAAAGTAACATTTTAGGTTACTGCAAACAAAAAGTTTTAGCTATTTCAAACTTGTCTACTAAACATGCTAATGGAGTTTCATACAAATTTATTTCATGAACTGATAGCCTGCCCCGCTTCGCTTAATGAGAACACTGCTTTAGAAATCACTCGAAACAATTATTGTTAAATTTATATACTAAAACCTTCTCCAAATCAAACTACATCTAATTGTAAAAGTTTCATGTTTATTCGTTTTGTAGTCTCCTTATTTATTAATACAGAGTTTAGTAAATATTTATTGCTGTCATCGCACTGTCACCAACTTAGTAAGATAACTACATTATTAATCATAAAACCGCAATGAAAATGAATGTCATATTTTATTTTCTTTGCGTATCATATCATATGAAAAACAGTAAATAAATAAATCGGTTTTAACAACGGACATTGTATTCAGCAATGGAAATGACGATCCACACACTAAACACTGATAGGTGATGAGATGATAACAAATTTTATTTAAAGTTTAAAAAATTAATATAAAAATATATTAAAGTTTCAATTTTGTGGAACACTTATACTTGTAATATTTTTATTCCCATAGACTTCGCCAAATAATTTTGTCTGTACTTGTCTGTCTGTTCAAATAGAAAACTGATTTAAACAATGGAGACCGAAGTAATAAAATACTTTTTATGCGACGCATATTCCTATAATTTACTTACTTAAAACTTCTTTGTAAACGATTTTGTCTGAAAAACTTTTTCATAATTTGATACACCTATGTATGTTATGACATATCAATCAATCTATGGATTGACTTGACCTTCTTATTTGACTGGGCGTTCATGTTACGTATGTATTAATGTAATGATATTTATTTTTCTTAATTTCATGGGTTTCTTATGCTCATTGTATAAAAATATTAGCTTCCGAGAAAAAGTCTTCTCTTACTAAACTTTAAATATGCCAAATTTCACATTCCTCCGTGCGCGTATTATTCTTTAAAATATTTACAAAACTTTCTGTTCACATATTAATATATTAATATCTTGGCAGTCACTATCTAGGACACATAAACTATGATAGAAACACAAAATACACGTTCGTTACATGAACAATGCTGCACTATGTATACAATATATGTATTTGTAATCTTTAGATATTACTTCTATTCTAGCTTCAAACATGCTCTGCTAGATACTAAAATATTCAGGAACACTTAGTGTACATTCCGAAAATTCGTGCTTAATTTTAGGATCACTAATACGAATTCAGTAGTAATAGGTATAATATAATATAAAAAATATTAGCATAATATATTTCAGTTTTTGTGGAACAGTAATAAAATAATATCAAAACTCTTAATTTTTTTCAGACTATAAATAGAAATATAAATCATAATCAGGGTGGTTCGTATCACGACACTACGTTCATTTATTTGGGTGAAAACATTTCTGGTGACAATAAATTAAACTCAATAATATTTCTTTTCTTTCTCTCGATGATTTTAAAGCCTATTTCAACACCTTATTTCCACCCGTTGAAGCACTAGATGATAACTGCAGTGGTTCTCTCTATAACATATTGCACACTTGCTTATATAATTCTTAAAACCGTGAAATAATGTATTAACTTTATTGGCGACATCAAAAGCGTTTTATCTCTACCTCTAGCGGGATGTCTTTTAAGACGTTTTCGCGTTAAAAATAAATCACTAAAATCCCTATTTAAGATCATTTGGTATACAAAGACTTAAATTTTAGTGTGTGTTGGTAGAGTCTCAAATAAATTTACTTGCAATATTCGGTTCTTATTAACACCCAATAAATATTTTGCTTTACTTTCAAAAAATGCAAGAATAGACATCGAACGCTCCTTGAACATTGAAATGCAAATAATATTCCACAAGATTTTTTTATACTTTTTAACAATCAGTCAAGTTCATTTTATATTGTAAATAACATAATAAGACGAACTAAATATAACTACAATAAAAATAATATACCTACCCAATTATAATATAATAATACGTAATTAAGATAATTTCCAAATATGTAACTTATGGTTCCTCTCCACAAATTAATTTAGATGACTCTTTAAAGGTCATAAGTAAATTAAAGAGGGAAACGTTAACCTTGACGAACAAATACATAATTATCTATTACTGTCACAAATTTCGTTTACGTTCTTGTGTATTAATATATTGTAGGTACACTGTGATGCTCGTTAAAACTGTTAACCGTCTAAGTTTGTTAGCAAAGTTTGCAATTTATAATGACGCAAGATTTGTTGTTGATAGTAAACAAAGTGTCGATACACAGAGACCGCCACCGCACCACAATGATAGTCACGTGGATGGGGGAAAAATTGTTTTGACTCATTACAATTAAGATCGAAAAATGAGAAGCATAAGTAACACAATAGCATATTTCAGCCTTACGATATTGTTTATAAAATATGTATTTTTACACGTGAAATATGTGTAACATGTAAAATGATATATTTATAAAACGTACATTAATTGTAACAAAATATACATACTTTTTTATAATACTAGTAATGTAAGTTATATAAAACGGTTGGCAAATGGTAAAAAAGGGTACGTAATTGTTTTTTTTTAGCCTATTTATACATGGACGTCGTCATACTAAACAAAATCTTTAAAAAGCATACGCGTCTATGGCTGAAATGAAGCACGGGATCAATTTGTTACTGCTCCCCAGGCCAAAATAGTCGAAAATAAGTGATATAGAATCTCGATATTTTTAACGTGAGGGAACTGGCACCACAACCTTGTCCATGGTTCAATAGGATAAGAAGAGAAGATTGGCTTATCATCTAATACTGACCATCCCCATTGACCAGCGACATTCCCCATTACAGAGTTGAGAAAAAGCATTGTTTGGTGTAAACTGCGTGAAACCCTCAAGATAAAAGAATATATAAGATTTGGAATGGGAAATTGGAATTGAAAATTAATTTGGTAATTAAAGCAATCCACACTTACTCTTTTATATCCATCGCAATAAAAGTTAGGAAAAGTTATTTCAAACATAACTGTCCTCAACATTGGATCGAACTTTTCACCAGGATAGTAAATAGATCCACGTGGCAAACATAGTTCTTTGCCCTGGAATAGAATAATCTTTTTGTAAAGCATGTCCTGTAAAGAGATATTTGAAGAATGTTCAAAAATCGGTATGTTTATACGAGCACACATTCTTAAAAGGAAAGATTTAATAAGGGCAAACTCAGAAACGCTGAATTCGGATTCTCAGAAAGATAGATAGTCAAAAGAAGAGAAATGGTTCCACAAAATATTTGTAACTAAAATGATAATTGCAAATTTTGATCCCCCGTGAGTTATGATCGTCTGGAAATCTACATAATAATTTCATAAGTTGAATCACTAATTATATTCCTTAAATTATTATTAACTTATGAAAACTTAAAGTGGACCTTTTGAAATACCGGCTTGCTTTAGACTTTTACATGCATCAGTAAAGACAAACTAAATTATTAAATTAAATCAATTACCATCATATCACATCTCCCCCAACCAGTTACAAAAGCTATGGTACTGTTTAACGGCATTATTGGAAGTAAATTGATAAACTTCACGGATGTCCTACAAATAGAAAAAAGAATAACAAATAATACGACATTCAAATTTAATCTTATGCATCTACAATACACTGTTGTATAGAAGAACGCATTTTTCAAGTGCCTTATTTATTGGTCACCGAGTCAAAACTAATAATGCTGAAACTATGAGATTTCGATAAGTACCCGGTTATGGGCTAATCAAGCAATAACAAAATATTTAGGAAAATTTTATTTCTGAGGGTGTTATTTTATAAGGGTTCGAAAGTTTGTATGAAGAAAAAAGAATAAAAAGAACAAAATACAGAAGTAGAAAAAGTACAATTAATATTTTTCGACATTTGTCGACTTTAATGGTTCCAAGCCTTTCAAAGCTATGCGAGAGAAGACAAAGGCCTGGCCTCAGGGAAGTATGTTGCATCACGATAACGCCTCATCATATACATCCCTTAAACGTAAGCGTTTATTGAGGAATCTGGTGTTGAAATCGTGACTCATCAAAGCTCCCTGGGATCTTTTTGTTCCCAACAGTGAAAGAAAATAGAAGATAAAAGGAAAATCTTTTTGAACACAGCAGAAGCTCTGACAGCATATGAAATAGCAATTTCTATTCCTAATCAAAACTAGCATAATTCAAAGCTGGTTTAGGATTTAGCAAGTTTTACCTCTGTTTCTGATTAAAGTGCTCAATATTTTTATTTGTAATTCACTGACAAGTTAAATTTGCTCAATATAAAACGTTACATATAAACATTAAATCATATAGCTGTAGTTAAAGAATAGGAAAAGCTATGAAGCTTGGCACCGTTATATTTTAGCCCTTTTTCGATGACAACACATATAGGGACGGTTCTACCAAACTTGACATATTTGTTTTGGTTAAGATTATATTTACTTATCGCTAGAGTATTAACAAAATTTCTAAGTCGTTTTGTAGATCAGAATGAATACGGAACTTTGAATAGCTTCAAAGTTTTATTAAGTTCAGTTGCACACCCCTTTATTCAAGTTGACGCTTTAGAACTTTTTAGTGGAAGTATATAACAAGTAGGACTTCCGATGAAGATACATCTAGGATAATTATGCTCCAATGAAAGTAATTACAATGTGGGTAATTTATTGTTTCGGCACCATAAAGAAAGTTGCTAACAACGATATTTTAGACTGAATAAACAAACCTATGTACATTTTTATATCCATACTTTTTACTCTGTTTTTCTTCCTACAGATTTTTAAACTTTCTTCCACACGACTATGTATACAATAACGAAAACCCCTGTACAAAGTTACAAGTTACTAGTTAGTTCCAGGTCTACTAGTTCAGGGTTTGCGTTGTTTGTTAGTGAGTCATGTTTAGCGTTTTATTAATGAAGTTTTTATACGTATCTTTCGTGGTGACCACATAATTTTATTTTAATTCTTTGTCAAAATAATAATTCAAACATCATTTTGAATATTATGTTCTCGCTGATTACAAAATCAACCATCAATATATTTTGCAAAAATATCTACGCCGTTATCTTTTGATGATATGTTCTATAATAACATTATAGTTGTCGGTTAATAGTTTATAAATAGTTATTTTATAATACACACAAATTATTTATGAGACATTATGGTAAATTATTAAAATAATACAGTTTTTAGATTTTTATAAAATCTGCTGTTGAATTTCGCGCATAATATGGATTTGTGCGAATTTTAAGCGAAAATGATGGTGGATGGGTCTCGCCGCCTTCTCATGTTCTTCCTGTCCAACGCAAGTGTATAGATATTTTTTTTATATATTAATTCTTTATATTTAGGAGGCCTCAATGCACCCGTCATTATTTTGTATATTTTTATATATAACTATGTTACAAAATAGTAGCTTTAAGATTTTATTTTTGAGAAAACTGAGTCGGATAAGAAATTGTAGGAGCTTAAATGCGTTAATATACATATGTGATGTGAACTATTTGAAATTTGACGACACGTTAACGCACGTTACATCTAAACCTAGTTTACCGTAAGCTGACCCGAATAATAATATTTGCACGGGTCAGCTAGTACTATCACCAATAAAATTATAACGAACCTATATTATACTTTAGTGTCTTGAAGAACAAAATATAGAACCGGTATATAGCGATACCTATATTTTAATAGGTATTTAGGATACGGATACTCCAAAGAGTTTTTAGAGTGTTGGCATTGGCACAAACACCAGTAAACAAATTTTAATGAAATATGCTCTTTATTTACAGAAAAACATAAATTCCCTTAGATGTTTTATCAAATCCGTTAGATAAAACTGATGTTAAAGCTATTATACGGAGGTTAACACTGTTTAAACATAATACCTCTACTGCATTTAGTTTTGTATAATAATATGAACTTAGTTCTGTTGCGAGCTTTAGTATTGTTGTAATTGCTTATGCCTTTGGTCTATGGTATACGCTTCTAAAGCAGGCTTGTCATGTAATTACTAAAAGCTTTGTAAATATGTATATTTGAGAATTCAATTCATAATAGAGGTAAGCTGTAAGTTGGTAGTTTATTACGGAACTGCATCCATTTACCTACTGTGGGGTAAATTATGTAAGAGAATAGACCAACCAGTATTTTTGATGTTTAAATCCGACAAACGAGTGAATGGATTATTTGGTAATAAATACTTAAATCACTACCCTTGATATCCAGTACCACCATCAAGGAAATTAAGTGCTCACTTTTTAAGCGTTAACCTATATATTAGGCGGTGGCAGAAATCTTGAGAAAGCAAGAGATAGGTAGTTAATAGAAAGGAATCCCACCTTTTCCACTGTCACTCACCAGCACAATGGATACAGGAAGATCCCGCAATTCCGCGTCTATTGATTGTTGGACATCGCTAAAATATTCTAGTCAAACTATTTAAATGACAGTTATATTTTTAATAATTGAGGCCTACCTGGTACTCAACATTAGTAACTTTTTGCTTTTTTAATTAATGCTCGCGGAATTTAATTAAAATGTGTATAATTTTATAATACAAGTTCTTAACAGAAGCAAAAGTTTTGTCAACGTAACGAGGGCGGATTTTACCCACTTATTTTCAAAAGATTATTTTAAACTAGTTTGAAATTTATTATTCTTTAAGGAATTGTCGAAACAAACGAAAAAGTTAAGTGTTTAATGTTGTTATGTCTATTAATATGCAACATAATTATTTAAATGCGTATAATATTCAGCCATTCTGGACTGCTAATAAGGTATGGCATGCCTACTTAATGTGCTTGATTGTTTCTTAATTGGTGGTATTACATTGCAACTGTTGTAATAGTATATTAATAAATTAATAGACATAGTAATATTAAATTTAGTAGAAGTATGTTTTCATATTACAATATTTTGATTAAACATTAATATATTAAAAGTATTCGTAAAAAACATCCGTTTTGTTTAAAATTAAGATTTACAAAGATTGTACAATGACTATAAGAGAAGTAATTGCCTTCATGATTTTATAATTTTAAATCAAATTTATATTATTAATACTAAATGGAGAAACAACTAAAAAGGCGACTTTATATATATGTCGGAGGAAGCTATGAGTTGGATGATTATATTATTATTATTATGTTAATTACTTACTTCACTTCTAATGTTATTTGTTTACGTTTAATTACTTTCAAAAATCCTGATTTAATTTAGTTTGATTTGTTACTTTTAATTTTTCTAAAAATATAAAACTGTTTATTTAAGAGTAGTTAAAAGGATGTACTAGCATTATTAAATATCGACCAAACAGAGCAGATCACGTGATTCGAGCGGGGTCAAGGCGCCATCTTGATTTGAAGGGAGCAGAAAAGTTCTGTGACGTGGTTGAGAGAGATTGCTTGATCGAGTTGGATCATTTTTTTTGGTACGAAGTCGAGCGTATTGTTGGCTGAAAGTAAAAGGGTGCCTTGAACCCGCTGCTCGGTCTTAATTCCTGATTTTCTTCTCTCCGAATTATTGTCAATTACATTGCGTGATAAATACTAACTGTCATTAAATAGTGTGAAAAAAGTGACTATTGTGTTTTGTGCTCGCACTTTACCCTGATGACGCCCACCAAACCCGCAACCATTAATGACGATGTCAATGAAAATTCCGATTCTCCGATATATATATAAAATTGCTAACAATTTCGTTCTATTAAACATAAACATGGCATTACCTGGCTTTACTCTCTTCGTAGATTTTTACAATGGCGATGTCGTTGTGCAGCGTGTAGGGGTCAAATTCGTCATGTACGACAATGAGGATGACAGTATGTACCAATATCCCTCGATCCGCATAACTTTCTCCCAATACAACGCCTAGCTCGTAGATTGGAACTCTAATAACAATACGAGACTCGTAAACTTTGCACATACAGTTCATTTTCAATAGGAAGCAATCCGAAACTTATGATGTGACTTTACGCTCTGAAAACTGAGTATTAACGTAGTTATAATTATACACAATATAATTATTACACGTAGGCCCACCACTATAATTTATAGTCGATACTTCCCTCAAGTATATCGCATTATTAGGTTGTAGCCTCCTTTTACAATATGATATTATTGTATACGTGTATTGTATAAGTGCAGAATGGCACGTTCAATCACCTTAGATAATTTTAGGGAATACTCACAAGTTTCTTTAAGTATTAATATTTAATTAATAGTTTCTAAAATAACTTTGAAAAGTTGCGAGATTTATAAGGACCATTAGAAAGTATCTTTCACTATTTTAATTAAGTATTTACTATACTATTATATCTTGCATTTAGCTTATATTTGCTATATAAATAAATGAGAATGTAATAACAGGAATGTACTAAATGTACATAGTATATGTGATAAGTATCATATAACAAATAAAACGTATGATAATACACCATAACTTGGAGTTAATAAAAATCCATCAATTGATCTTTTTCCCACTAGACTTAATTAGACCTAATTAATTTCATGCGGTTTATTTAGAAGTGAAATCAGGTTAGAACGACTTTTGCCCGCAGTAAAGTGGTTTACAAACCGAATATCCATAATTATGATTTTTTTAACTTTGACCACGTATAAATACGAGGTATACTTACTACATATAATATATTGAAGCTATAGGTACAGGGTATAAATGTCTAGCTTAATGCATACTTCCTTCTCTAGCAACTAACCAATAATCTATACAGAAATTCTCGAAATTATTTTAAAACCTATTAAAATTTTCTCAACTCAAATAGAGAGACAGGGCAGTATAATGTTTTTGTACCATTTTGACCGTTCAGAAATCGTAAAAAGTAGATCCGGTGAACAGGGGACAACAAAGCCACTATTGTTATCGGAATCAAGAAAGGAGAGAACGTTTTCATTCCACGCATTCCATGATGCCATTTCATTCAATAAATACCGAATTTCAAAGCTCAACGAAATTCGTAATAATAACCAAAAATAGCAAAACAGAACCATACAGCAACAGCCAGATAAGTAAAGTCGATTGCAATTTGCAATTAAATTATCATTTCATTTGCAAAGATAAATAAACAAGTCTAAGCGGTTGAACTGATTTGGATTTTTTTTTGTATATGTTTAAAGAACGTGTATTAGTGACGTACAATTTGATGTTATAGATTTTTTTTTTCAATTTATTAAATTATTTATCTTTGTTGTACGGGAATCATAGTTACTGTATACATTCAATTT
>DWJN01007314.1:0-10070 GCA_018248895.1 Carystus phorcus | reverse complement strand
CTGTGTTGTCCATGGCACCCACGACACGGGGTATCCTAGTGTGGGGCTATGAGTGTGTGGCGTTATTTATTTATTATAGTGAAGGAGTCGCGGGGAAGACGCTTCAAAAGAGATTACGCATAAAGTGTTTTATTGAACGGGAATCAGTATTATAAATATATTCATGTAAAATAGTGAATAATATATTTTTTTAAATGTATCGGTTTGGTTAATGGTTTGCTGCACGAGAATGCAGCATACATTAATGCTATGAAATTAATAAGTAAATCCTACAAAACTGTAACCTTCCTTTCAACCGGAATACTTTCTCTTTTTCATTCCACTTAAGTTTGTTTTTCATTTCGATGGACCAATCTCATAAATTATATACATAATATAAATAGTGGCCAAAATAATTATATACATAAATATAGACAGAGACCATTAATTTTCAATTATCCCAAAGGCGTTACCGAAGTATTTGTTTATTATTACTATTTTACTGTCACTTATGAACAAAAATAGAAGGACAATGTACGATATTAAATAGGTGCCAATATCAAACAATATTACGTACATTCATAACCTTGTCATTCAAATTGTTAAGGCCTAAATACTTACGTTGATGCAGCTATCTGCATTAGATAAGTGGAAAGAGGCCTCGATAAAAATAAGGGTATTTAGCTTACTAAAAAGACACTACGCAATTCTTTCGAACTATACGATAGAAATTTAATTGGACTAACAACGACGCCCATTGCAGCCGTTTTGCATTTTTGCTTGACTCTTAAACATTTCAGTGATTTTTATGCGTGTAAATGTAATTATACTTATTGAGTCAAGGTCCCGTAAGAGGTGACAGAAATTCCCTGCGCCCATTTGGTGGTATGAAAGACTTTGCGGATTACATAACTGTGTTATTAATTTTAATTATATTATGCCTAATCGTTTTCAGACATATAAAAACCTTAAGTTAGCAATGCTTACATAAATAACACACACTAATGCAACGCCACGAAACCAATTTTATTATGAAATCTAACGAAATAAATGTAATACTCACAAGCAAGAATCTTGAAGGTGTAAGTGTTACGCAGCAAGTAGACAATGACGAGCGCGAGGATTGCCAACAGAATCAGTAGCAGAACCCCGGCCACCGGCCACACATAGGCGGGCGGTCCGTCCTCGTCCGTCCGTTTGTCAGGCGGCACGCACACAGAGTTCACATCGCCGCTGCGGTCCTCCACCAGACTGGAATATCATATACACACGTTAATTTCATTAGTTACTCTTACTAGGTAATTTACACCAATACACATAATCAATTACAAATCACATAATCGTGTCCTAGTCTAGTTTTAAAGATGTCATTCACGTCTTCATCTATCCTTGAGCGTAGTCTAACTTCACTAATCGTGATGCATCTATTGAACGGTCGCAGTTGAGGTCGAGGAGACGATCTTTATGCATAACCTGGATGAATCACGACTTTCATAGAAGTTAGCAGGGTTTTTCGGGTTCTTAGTATTCAACTACCTGGCTAGAGTGAAATATTTTATACCATTTAAATCAGATGCTCGGATGCTAGTTTTTCATCACTTTCCTCAGAAAAAAGCTAATTACAAGCCTTTTGAGAGTCGGGTTCACTCTGAACACAGAACCTACAAATTCTCAAAATCATTGTATGGCATATTTTTTGTAACAATGATAAAATATATTTACCCTTTGATGCAAGCTCCACACTTCTCAACAGACCGGATGCATTTGGTAAAAATGCGAGGCGGTTCCCGCTTGAGGTCCTCACAGCTTAGACACTTGCGGCACGTGAAAAACTCCGGGTCGCAATAGTAACCATCATCACAGTCATACTCGCTGTCGAGGTGGCAGGCGGTTGGCTGCGCCTGTACCACACTCGCTGACAGGATGGCGATGCCAATCGCAGCTAGTATTATCATAGCTCTAGAACAAAACATTATTCATTAATTTTATATAAATGTAGTAACAAAAATGTTTGGGAAGTATTAGTAAAAGTACTAGCTTCCAGTAAATTATAAGAGGTGAAAAATTACAAAATACCACCTTTTGTGTAATATGGATACAAAGTTACGAGACATTAGGGTAGGAGACAATACAATACGAATCCATATCGAATAACAAGCTATCAAAACCGAGAATTTTCGTTTGATCCTTGAAGTTGTTTAAAGTTCCAGCATTACATAAACGCGTCGAGTCGCGTCATTACATAAACCGAACATTAGAAAAAGGACATAAAGAGATTTGTTAGGGAAAATACGGGAGTTAATTCGGGAGCACATGTCTTTAATACCAGTGCGGGAATACCGTCAGGTCTATTCCACTCCTTAATATCGAGGGGCAAAATCAGACTTACACCTTTTTGAGTAAATAGTATGTCATTCAGCGAGCTCTCAAAGCACGGAGTGGTAGGTGGTGCGGTTCCGCCATCGTCAAGATTGGAGTTGGCTGAAAAGTAGGTACCAATAATATCGGCTTTCCCCTTTGCCGTGAGGGCCATGAAGTCGTCCGTATTTCGCAATAAATGACGAGATGACGGGCAGATATTGCCCTTGACAACCTAGCTTATTATTGAGTCATTAATATTATTATTGATATCTTTCCATGAAGCCCGCCTAGTTAATTACCACTCTCTTACTTGAGTCAACAGAGAAACGACTCATGTTTAGGCTGAGGGCTTGAGAGTCAGTACTACCTTTCTTTCTTCTGTTTTTTCAAAGCATTGGCGATGCTTTTTGTGTTACTGGAGTCTATGAGCAGCGATTACCACTTACAATCACATGGCTCCTCTACTCGTTTATTGGCTATATAAATAATAGAGAAAGAACTAGCCAACGCTATCGTTCGTCGTATACGCACATACACAGTTATCACTGAATATCCAATTCCAGTATCAAAACGGACTAAAATATGCAATAATGTTAAAAAGTAGCGTTTTATGCAATTGTATATGCAAAAATGCAAACGCATATATGTATATAATTCGATGTCCAGTTATTGGTCTTATTATAACCAGCTTTATAGTTCAACATCTCTACAATTAAACTGAGTTTAGCGTAAGTTAGGTTTCGGTACAGAAAATACTGATGGTGTATCTAGTAGACTGAACTGTCTTTCCTACTATAGGTACATATTTACAACCACTACCTACTTACTTTCCTACTGACTAAATCTGAACAAAATACAATAAATACAAGGTACATTGTCATAATACTACAAGGTCATGGCAAGAAGAGCTCCTATTACTGTGTTCCATTACTCATAATTATTACGTAACAGTCTAATTTGCAGTCTTACTAACCGTGAATACAGCCTAAAGCCTAAACAATCTACACTGTTAAACCACAACTCGTTTGTCGAAATTTTCTTTTACAGATAACATTTTAAATTGTATGACTACAATTATTTTTATATAGTTAACGACCTTAGGTTTGCATTATATAGTTAATAAGATCACACATATTAAATACCTATTTACTAAGTCAGTAATACACTTATCTATCAGATATGATTCAGTTAGGTACTCGGAGTTCAAATCATACTCAAGTAACTAAGCAGGTACAATTTCTGCGTGGGATACAGTAACTTATTTTTAGTTATGACGCAGTTAATTATTATTGAAGTTCCACAGAAGTGCACGTCCTTAAACCTACCTAATAACATTTTTACAAATTCAACTTACAATACACAGCTTATTTTATACCTTAAGTTAAATTAGTTCTTACTCCGTCTACTTATAACAGTAACAGTACAGACTACATACTCATAACCCAACTCTAGGATTACATCTGTCGTGGGAGCCGTGGACAACACACAAATTCAAAGACACATCCAGACTGAATTTAAAGACATCATTGAATCCGCCATAGTGAGCATTACGCCTTAGGTCGTCGACTTATAGAAATTTTGATCCGTGATAAACGGATAACAACTTTCAGAGTTTGGTAATCAATGTCACCAACCCAACGGAGAGAATGTGCATCTTTTAGACTTTCAGAAGCCTACGAGGAGACATCTTATGTTTTACAAACAAGTATAAGTGAAACTCGAACTTTATTACATGCAATATCCTACAAGCGCAAGGTCACAGCCGAGTAACAATTTAAAGCCTTTAGTGAGACACCGAATAACATTAACTTTTAAGTAATAATAATGCTGTTTACATTATAAGGGCGCAAATAGTGATCGTTGGAAGTTCTGTGGCACCGGCCTTGCGAGCCTATGACGCATAGCTCTAGCCGATAATAATAATGGCATGATCTTCAATACTGTTCGCCTTATCTGTACGTTATAACTACCTACTCTTGTTTTCATTACAGAAATAATGACCCATGTTAATATAAATTATAATTCCATATAGATTGCATGTTTATATTGTGTCTTCTTATGTCTTTGTTTTATACATAGTGATTGTTGATTAAGTACTACTTACTTGCGAATTAAGTTCTCATATATTTTTTTTGGATTTTAATACTAGTGCTAGTGTATTAATGCAGACAAATTTATAAATCGCCAGATTATGTCAAATAATCTTACATATTTTAAGGTGAAAATAAGCGTGGCTTATTAATCTGTGATTAATATAGTATACTGGAGAATACTAGTTCCCTATAAATTAAAAGGGAATAAATCATAGCCTTAATTGGTTTTTTTATTTAGTCTGAACCTATTCCTAGTCCTAACTCTTCAAATGTTATATACCTGCTTGTATTATTTATAATCTATTTTATATCTATTCATCTTATGGTCTATTTATTTCTGTTTTGACTATTAAGCTTTAACGTATATTTAAAATAATAAACAAAACTGAATACATAGCTAAAAGAAAATATAATTTTATATAATGAATAATAATAGACTCGTACGAAGTTAACTTATTATAACATCCAATTATAATATGAAAACATTTAACAAACACTTTCAAACTCTGTTCAAAGATAGTAAACAAACATTTTAGGTAACGTTTCCGATCACTGAACTTCGTTAATCGCTTAAGAGCAAGTGAAGTTAAATAGAGACAAAATTATTGAGAGCAAAAGGAAAACGCGAGGAACAGCAAGCGAGGTACGGCAAAAAGACGAAAGATGAAAGAGAACGAGCCATAGTGTCCGGTGCGTGAGGGAAGAGTCATCCCAGCGATCGCCGATCTGCTTATTCACTGCACTATTTTAATTTATTCTAAATCCACACGTGTCCTTTATGCGAGTTTCTACACTAAAACGGATGGTGATGCAATCAAAACCAGTGTAGACTTTCTTAGTAAATTGGTACTTTTTAAAGCTCTTTATATAATCATCGTTCAAATGATACTATTAAATATTAATAATTACAAATTAATTTCTTTGTAATATAACAATAGAAAAAAATACTATTTCAGTATTTTCAAGCAAACAACAATTTGTGCTGACGGATTCAAAACCCCCGCATGGTATGATATTAGTATAAAATTCACACTATGCCGGTTTTAATTTTTTAATTCTGTGAAACCCATCAAATTTAGGATTTTAAGCAATCACAAAACATAGATAATATGTACATTACGTATATCGAATCGTCAACAGTGATATGATTAAAAAGACGAGTGTTGTATTCCTACTTATGATTCCTTTCGTAAAGTTTTCTAAACATTGACATGACGAATTCCATGAAAATCAGTTGAAAGAGCGGATAACCTTGAAATGCCCAAGACGGTGCTAGGTATTATTAAACACTCAAATAAATATCATGGTGGGAGGCACACGAATTGTTAGAAAGAACACTAAATTAGATGCGTATTTAAGTACTTCAAATCCAAATCTATACAAGAGTCGCTTACATATTATCACAGGCTATTTAGTGCTATTTTAGTAATCTTTATTTGACATTCATTTGATATAAAAAAAAATTTAAATCGGTTGAAGGATAAAAAATAAACTTCTTCAATTTTTTGTCAGCTGTTAAAAATCCAAGAAGCTACCTAGCTAACTACATGTAAATATCAAAACAGATCTGTATACTTACCTTTATGATTCAAGCTGGAGAAAAT
The DNA here is from genome assembly GCA_018248895.1 of Carystus phorcus. Taxonomy (NCBI): domain Eukaryota; kingdom Metazoa; phylum Arthropoda; class Insecta; order Lepidoptera; family Hesperiidae; genus Carystus; species Carystus phorcus. Next base: position 4,033 of record DWJN01007314.1, on the reverse strand, counting down.
AAATCCGGGCAAAAGTTAAAATATTTTTTAAGTTTTGTACCAACTGATATTTATAGCAAATACAGCTAGACTACTGAGTATCACACTTGTCAGTTCTTAAGTCGTTTTGATTGATAACCACAAACTACAGGATAATGAGGTAAATTTACAAACAATTATAAAATAGACAGGTACCGCCTCTTCTACACATACTGTAGGGATATTTTTTTCGTTTATACAGATTGTATATCGTTGCATTACTTGCAAATAATATGAACGTGAGCAATTCATTTTTGGATGCAGAAATCTGTTTATCGAATGTCAGACAACATATTTTTGTTTTAGGTCAAATGTAATTCCAGGCGAAATGGTTGTTTTAAATATCTAAAAAAAATCACGATATTATTTATTTATATGTTTATATAACTAAATTCAAAGTAAAACTCCTAGCTAGGTGAGCCTAACCAGATAACAAATAGATACTATCTAAAAGTCGAACAAACAAACGAGATGTTTTGGCGTATTACCTTGGATTATAAATATATATTTATGTATATATGCTTATTATCAAACAGAGGGCATCATGATCTATAACTAACATATAGTAAATATTTATTAGAAACTGCCGCCAATTTAAATGATAATCTAAACGTACTCCGATTGTTTAATATATTTTTTTAAGTGCGTTAGACCAGCATCGTGGACACCTACAAAATTTTGCAACAACGTAATTAGATTTAGATTTTAATCTACATTTTTTTATTAATTTCTATATCATTAGAAAGTTTATTTTTCCACACATCTTAACATTTAAAACAAAAGTGCACAAGGTTCGCCATAGTCAATAAAACAAAACTTTAAGATACTTTACCTACGTTACCTATTATACTTTACTTTTAAAGAAAGGTTGGTAATCCGGTTTCGGTTCCCGTGACGCGACAGCGTGACTCACCGCATCGTCAGTTCGCAAGTGCCAAGCACGGGGTATCACGGTATTGGATAAAACGAAAAAAGTTTTGTTTTGTTGTGGCCGAGACGCGCACGCTGCGCAGGCGACGACGCACGGGCGATTAACGACGAGGATCAAACAGAACAAGTTTTTCGATATTGTATGAATGACGCAACATAATGTAATCGTAACACAATCCAAATAAATAAATATCAATCCCAATTCCCGTTAGGTCATAAAGATAAATGAGGAGGCTTCCAATGTATTTATATTTAAAAATAAACTTTGCAAGGTATGGACTGTACCTAAATTATTTTGTAATCTTATACCATTATCAAATTCGAACACCGACAGTAGGTAACTAATTACAAAAGTAAATCCTTTAAAAAAACCTATCCTAACATGTGGGTTACGTAAACTTGAACAGGCAATAGCTAATAGTCAATCTCTCGTCTCTCATTAATCTGTATGTGTCCTAAACATCAAGGTACTCGAGTTATAACATAGGTAATATTACTGTGCAATATTACCAACCCCTTATCACACTGTATATTAGGTCTATAATTATGAACATTTATCCTTTATACTACGACATTAAATGCATTTATCGTAAGGTTTCTACTTTTACTAAAAATAAAGATTGGATAATTAAAAAAACGATATTTTCGAAATAACAGTATCTATCTAGCAGAAAATTCACCAATATATCGGAAATATATTCACCAATATATAAACCTTGGTAGGTAGCTAAATCCCTAGATCGCATTTGCGTAGTAAAAAGGATCGCAAAAATCGCCCGCCATGGATCCAGTTTGTTTGGATGGAATTTCAACCTTCGGTTTATTATTTATACCAATTACCGATACCTTAAATAGAAGTAGACACTTATCTTCTAAAACAATATTTCATGACGCAACTGTTAAGAGGTAAAACATTAATTTCACCTTATATAGCAGAATGATAACCTCAGCTTATTTTTATTGGTTACTAACCAGCCGCTCATGATTCTCTCCAATATATATTTTACTTGGTGTACTGTAAATCTTTCTTTTATTCATATTTGGATCACGTCCGTCGTGTCACTACAATATCACTTGAATTTATTTATCGCTCAAGTTTTAATTTTAATATAATTCCTAAAATATACATTTCAATTGTATGATGTAAGGAGCAATTATAATGTGCATGAAATGCTTTTTTAAATATTAACACGACTGATAAGTTACACTTAAAAAATGAAAATAAGCAATTGCAAACTTTATCATACACTTATAGACGAGGAACAATTCCCACCACTCATTGTTTCTTTATATAGTTAAGGGATATATTATTATATGTCAGCGTTTTCACTTAAAGCTCTCAATCACTGCTTGTTTTTTTCAATCATTTTCTATCATTATTTTATCACAATATTCAAAACATACACATAATCATGAGTCATTCCATCCACTGCTAAAACCAGCATGAAAATCAATCATATACTTTTTGAATTCATCCAACAAATGGATGCAGCAGGATTACTTTATAATATTCATAGATAAAAAAAGTAGTAATGTGCAGTTAGACAATATAGATACTCATATTTATAATTTGCTAATATGACGAGGCTTCATAACTACTAATGAAAATGATCATAAAACTGAATATTGAGATAATTAACATATGCCTATCTACAGGCATTTTCCTTCACAACAGACATTGAAGGGTCCATAATTTTTTTAGAAATCACCATTTTTAAATAATGTGTTGAACAATTTTTATGAGTTTGGTCATGCATACTCAACCTAATAGTAGTAAATATGTTTCAAACACTTTAATTAATGTTAACACAACAGCAATACATAAAAAAATATAAAATAATCAATAGATATAACAAAATGTATATACATATTATTTAAATCAAATATCAGTATTACATAAATATTATATGTATACTTTTATTAAGAAAATATCACTAACATAGGTTTAGAATTTTTATAAATCACTTTAACTACAGTTTATAATGTTTTGTACATTGTAATCTAAAACCCCAAAAGAAAAATCTCAGACTAAATTAGGTTTTAATAATATGATCATTGTACAAAATTTTATTGTACTAGTATAGATTATGTTTAGGGAAGATTGTAATCAACTGTTGCACCTTTTACAACATAAATTACATATTATTTAAACATTGACATAATATTGACAAAATATTACATAAACAAGACAGCAAATATCATGTTTTTGAAAAGAAAATCAACTTCTTAAAACAATAAAATATTTATTTTCAATGTAGGTATCTCCTCTATGGAGACTTGTATATTAAAATAGCAATGATTTCAATACAATCCAATGCAAAATACAACAGCAAAATAAGTGGTAACTTTATTTTGACTCACCTGGCCATTCTCCTTCAGTATTTTTTATCACTTTAACTCTAAAAACAACAGAATTGCAAGTCAATCGAAAATGTTTATAAGTCTAACCGCTTAGGGTGACATTATATTCAACACTTTTCACAATGACTGAAACTCAATTCGCAAAACAAAGCATGTTTTCACAAAACTCGACAAGTAATAACGTGATGAAAAAGGCAACCACGATCGGCTAACCAACCACTGCTGCACACCGCGTATTATTTTCTATACTCTTGTGTACTCAAATTTCTCTGACGACTATCAGGTGCAGAGCGCAGATGCAAACTGTAGGTTGAAACTAAACCAACTACAAAGCCCACCGAGTTAGAAATCAACAAGTCAAGACATGTTCGGATATTCCCGTCTCCTTCCAAGTGAACAAGTTGAAAAGAGAGACTCAATCGCTTAAAAATGACTGCTGTCATATTTGTGTACAAAAAACAATTATTGGTTAGGTATTGTTAGTTTTTCAAACCCAACCACATAGAATGCAGGTAAAACATCATAAATCATGAAAAAGTTATTAATTGAAATCTTATCACATTTAGAACGTAAATAATTAGATCAGTGTAAAAGTAAGAAGAAAATCTATTTGTTATTAAATCAACATGAAGCAAAACTTTTGACTGCGCGTTATCAATGTGTACCCATTAGACAGATAGTGATAGACAAATTTTGATGGAAATTGCTTATGTGTTTTAAATAT
>DWJN01007313.1:0-10071 GCA_018248895.1 Carystus phorcus | reverse complement strand
AGACAACCTATAGACATGATATATGACCATAGAAAATAGAGTAGGGTCATTGGGCATAGAATATTAATTTTCAATTTGGATTTACAAGAGGTGCAGTATTAAAGAACACATTCAATGGTACAATATATATTATATTTATGTTGTGCATTATACTTATACATACGTCTTCCCTTAACTACTCTGTGGACTCAAGTCTCGAAGTCACAGATTAAATATAGTAGGTATATTGGAGAAGTCTCGAAGTCGAAATGTCACAAATATCACAATGACATTCCTGTATTTATTTACTTGCTCTGCTTGTTTGTTCGTAATAAATTGATACTGATATTCTTAAAATTGATGAAAAAGTAATAAATGTTCTATGTAGATACGAATACGTCAAACTTTACTTTATTAGTAATTTGTCATTCGATCATATTATCGAGGGTCAAAACTCTAGAGACAGTTTCAAGTTGTTGATGTTAATCAATTTCGTGATTGTGGTGGGAGGGAGTTGAGTATTTAGAGAATGGAATCAGAATATATTATCAACATTACAAAAGCGAACGCCAGTCAATGTAGTGTTTGTCTTGTTTGTAGTTTCTAAAGATTGCGTAAAATATATGCTGCACAAAACTGTCAGTGCCGCATTGAAACGTGTTGCATAGAATTTTCTTTTATTTTTAATATTTATTTGTTGTTCTAAACTTCAAAATAACTGCAACAATGGAGCGTAAATTTATAAATGTAATTTTGCTCGGTTTCGGGTTTATGTTTGTGTTTACTGCATTCCAAACAATGGGAAATATTGAAGTAAGTTAATATTTTTATTTATTTGTTGTGTTTCTAGTTATCATAATATTTTTTGTGAACTTTCTACCTGTAGCAGGTGGTATTTATTTTGGGTGTCTATGAAAAGGTTAAACTATTTGTTCAGTAGCAGACAACTGAGCATACTTTCACACTCAGCCTTCAATTGTCAATTTGTTCCAACATCCTCAATCAATAATAACATTCATCATTGGTAATTTATTTGAATGCTTCTAATATTTTATTTATTACAATACTAATCCTGCACAACATTTTAACAAAGTTAAAAAAAAGTATAGTTATGAAACACTATTTTTTAATTGTGTGCGTTACTTGAGCTCAACATAATTGGTAAATAATGGTTGCTTGTTTTGGTAAAATTAATATCTCTTATCTATATAATGAATATCTCTTGATATGTTGGATAAATGTAAAAATAATTCTATATAATGTATATACTGTGGTAAATAAAAAAAAATATACTTTGCGTGTTAATAATTACTGAAAATTTCATATTTTGATAATATAATTAGAAGTTGAGAAAATTTTATTAACATGTTAAACACCACCTTAATTTTTAAGTAAGTAGGTGTGGCTCATATGTTGTCCCCCATGGCATTTAAAGTGTTAAGATATTGTACATTTGAGGAAAACATGACTCTCTATCACATTTTTTCTATTTTTATACAATTATTTATTTTATACTTGGGAGCATATACCTTTATAAGAACTTATAGATTAAAAATTTCAGTACCATTATTATGAAAGAAAATAGTTTTTATTGATAACAATGATAGCACTTAAAATTAGTAAAGAAAAAAAAAATGTAGTGTAACTATTTTTCATACTGTATTTATATAGAAAAAATTAAACATGTGTGCATACCTAGTAATATTTATGTTTGGTATGTAGTGTAAAGATGCTACATAACAATTGGTTCAATCTTTAACAGGAAGTTGATAACAGTTTATACTAGGATTTTATGAGTGAACAATACAACTTTTATAAATTGTATTATTTGAATAATACGATGATCAGAAAATGATCTATAATTATAAATAATTTGGCTGTGCTATATAATTATATACTTTGGTACTAACAATATCCCATAGGATTGAGATTTGGCAATATTTTCACAACCACTTGTGTAAAATTAATATAATTAAATGTTTAGTCAACCTGAAAAGTAACTAATTAATTCAATCCATTAGTAGTCTCGCCAGGGCTAAGGTCACTAGTTTTTAAAGTGTCCTTTGCTCTAAACACAACTCAATGATGGATAACTAATGATAATTAAAGTCGCGGGCGCGGCGGATTTGCGTGCTGTGCCATGCGTAAAACAAGGATTTTTTTATTATTTTCCTTAACTTACATTAAAACAAATATTTAATCACAAGTTAACTGGACAAATTTAAAAGGCCTTACTATGTCTGACTAAAGCCGGACGCCTAGAAACGCTATCCCTAATGAACCCGATATAAATCAGTGATTAGTAAAAAAATTCCAGCTTTCGAGTTGGCTATGACTATACTAATAACATAAATTTTAGTTTTTTATGTATAGTTACAAATAGTAAATGTTAATTAAAATCGCATCAAAACTCAGTGCGTGTTAAATAAATAACTTAAGAGCAAATTTAACGAGTTTGCTTCACAAATAAGATGGGTCAAGTAATGATGATTACCGCAATTGACGGGAACCTCACTGTCATGGTGCTATTGTAGTTTATCGACATGCCCCTTCTTGCATAACTCGAATTGAGAATTTGAGATCATCGTTCGAGATTCGCTACGTCGACGGGTCCGGCGCTCGCCGCCGTTATATAATTTTATTTTTTGCATCCATCAGTTACGGCCCCGTTGATACATTGTAAGGCATTTTGTTTGACTTTGAATCTATTGCGTTGTAACTGGATTATTATGATTATGTTTCATATGCCAATTTTATGTGCAATGTGGCTAGATGAACAGGAAAAGTGTTATCAATGTTGCATATCAATTTACACGAGTCAATTCAATACTTTTCGATGTTTTATTTCTTTTTGAATTAGGTCTTGTTTTGTATGCGCAGTGTAATCGTTATATTGCGTCGTATAATTATTTCGTATATTTTATAAAATAATTTAAATGAGTCAGATAACTGTATTTTTTTTTCATTTCATACAACACAATTTCTCTCTCACGTTTGTATTACCATTAGCGTACTACCAATGCTGTTGAACTTTAAATATGATGCTATTCATGTATGCGACAACACCATCGTCATTGCATACATATTTCGACTCGCGACTTGAAATGTACTTCCATACTGACTAGCGACTTATTTTTTATCAAAATGAAGGACAAAATTTAATTCCTTAGCAATTTAGCGCGGAAGCGGCGGTGACCGGTTCCGATTCGCCATTGAAAACTATACAAGATTGAGCCAACAATTTTACAGAATTCAAAGACTACTAATATAACAGCACTTTCGAATATCGAGGATTGATTTTTTTCATGTGATGAGCTATGTATATGTTTGGTGCTAAAGATGCAGTTCAATCGCGGTACATATTGACGATGCAAATGCATAGATTTAGAATACGAAGGCTATCCACCAAAACACTTATTTGCATGTTCGATAAATTATCACTAAGTATGGCAAATTCATGGTAAATGATTTTACACAAGAAAATGTGAAGGTTAGAAGACATTCAAAATGTCATCGATACCTTATTTGCTTATTTTATATCGTACTAAAACTTTATTTATATTCTGACCCGTTTGCCTTATAAATGTTTACGCCTTGCATCAGAAGCTTTCCGATGCAATGAAAGGCGTTACGTCCGTTTTGGTTAAATCTAAATTTAATGTCATTGCATGTCGTTAGTTTGTGTGATTCGGCAAGTCAATAATTTCTTCCGACTGTGGAGTCCGATGTCTAAAGTAGGATGTTACGTTATGTAAAACTGTAATTTAAAACCGCTTAACCATATCATTGTCTTAAAAAGGTGGTCGTATGTTTTGAGGTGTCTCAGGTTCGACTAACGGCCGAGGCAGACATTAATGTGGCAGATACATTTTTGCTGTTGAGACGTGGGTGTTTGTGATGTCTTTATTTAGTGACTTCAAAAAAAGGAGGTTCTCAATTCATCTGGGTTTTTTTTTTATATTTTTCGTTTGTAATACTACTGCGGAAGTGTAGTGTTCGCGCGTTATTATGACAGAAAAAGTCTTCTTCTTTACGACAGAAAAAGGTTTCTCAAATTATTTTAACCCGGTTAAATTATTAAGTGAAGCCCATTACAATATAGTCCTGAAAACTGCATTCAAATCGGATAAGCTGTTTCTGAGATACGCATGCACAAACATACAGACACACAAAAAAATATTGTTTAGGAATTTTTTGCATAGTATTTAAAGGCCCCATTATGATTTTTTTAACATATTTGCCATGTACAGACAGCGACATAATGGTAATAAATTTTTATATTTTTTAAAATGATTCATTAAGTGCAATACAATTAATTTAATAGTAGTGTTTTGTTACGTAATGTGTATGTAGCTATGTACCTATGATTACGTTTACCTATAGAATCAGGCAGAGATGTAAAATAATTGTTACGGTACCTTTCATCGTCTTTGTAACTGCCTGGTCGATTGGGCAATTTTACTTTAAAAGTACGCCGTTTCGGCAGACACCTTGCTTGGGAATTCTTGTTGATTACATAATAAAAATAAGAAATGATTAGTGATACTTTTTCAAATTGCTTCCCAACGATGTTGTCAAGGGCCCTGGCATAAGTACGATATGGTTTACATTCGACGTTATGATCTTAGTTTGTATGTTATTTAAAACAAGAGCTTTTTGGGACTGATCAACGCTTCAGGATTGATTCAGTCGCGGTAAAATATAATTACTAACTGATATTATAAAGATTTCTGACATTGAACATTGACATGAATGCCTCGTCTACGTCATAAGACTTGTCTTAATTGTACTACATACATACTTAATAGATTTATTAGCAAATTAAATTAGTATATTCATGTGTCAAGGTAAACAAATAGCTCGTAATACATGTATATATTATATGATCGGTTAGAGATATGTCAATTAAAATAATTAGACAGTTAGTTAATAAGGACGTAATCAATAATGTTAATCAGCTGCTCATAAAAGTTGAGGAGAAATAAATAATGTAATCATTATACCAAATCGTTAAATCCTTTTTATATGTATAGTAACATGGCCCCGTTAAGTCTGAGGTGTCGAAACCTTTATTATAATGATAATAAATGATTGTAAATGAATTGGTTAATTAAAATTGAGTTAGAATTAAATACATTTAGCTATGTTGCAGTAGGTACGTCTTTCGTGTCAAAGAGTATCTAAAAAGCTCAAACTAGATGGCATAATATTGTATGTTATGGTATAGTCATCGACCTTTAAAAAGTATGCATTTTTTTAATTTATTTGACATTTGGAAGTCGAAAAATATTTCGTTGAATGATTCCATTAGATTTTTGTAAAAAGCTAATAAAAGCGTGTTAATTTTTTTTATTTATTATAAGTTAATGCTTGACATCAACCCCACGTAAGGGTAAATGGTGAAAAAACACGATTCTGTTTTCCATGTTTTTACTGTTTGAATCAATACCAACACAAGTGTTTATGATTCTGAAGGATAAGTACTGCGAATGTAAACAAAAAAGATTTAAGTTGATGATATTCTATCAGAAAAATAAATTGCACTTCAAAGATGAAAACACTTATAAATAGTCTATGCACTTAAAAAAGTAAATATATAATTAAAACACAGAGGATTAAAACTCAGATAAAATAACTGTTGACACTGGCAGTTATCAGTTGCTTGACCAATTGAAGATGAAGTTCTTTGCAAATTCATAAACAGATACGTCACTTGCGGTGCATTGTTGCATAATGCTATAGGGGCTGGGCGCTGACTGATAATTGCATCATTGTATTATGTATTAAATAACAATTTATTGAAACCGTGTCAAAGGACCTACTCTGATACCGGTTAAATGCTACACACTCGTTACATATCACTTGCTTGTTTGTCTAGAGTCGATAAACTCAAGGACCTGTTATAAGTATTCAATTTAGGTCAAACCGATTTATTGGCGAGATATTCCAATATTCAAGGGCATCTTTTTCAATAACATGTCAAGTAGATTATGTTATCTTCAACGGTTTATAATAACTCTTACCTATCTCGGGATCGTCTTCGATTTTCAGCTGCAGTTAATTAGATTTTATTCCTATCCTGAAATAATTATTGCTAAACGTTAAAGCAACTTTATATGTATTGAATATTTTTGTTTGGTTTTATATTTAAATCTTTATTTCTATTAATATCGATAATCAAATCTTTCTACTTTTGCCCGATCTTCCTAGTATTTTTTGTATATTCTGTATTTTAACATTTTCTTTCTCCTATTAGATACGTAACGTTTGGTAGTGAATATCGCAACTTTTGCTCACTTTTGGCACATAACCTTGTGTGCCGCACTAACGTCCCTGAACTTTAAATCGATTCGTTTCGAAGTGTAAGAGGATATCATTCTAACGCACTTTACTATTCACCATATTAACCGTGGATGAAAACTTGACGTAAAGAAGATAAAATGCACTTAGATTATTTATGCGACGATGAATTGACTAATGATTATAAACTACTAAAGTTAATATTAGGTAAAAAAGTTTAAAAGAACTGATAAGTAGTTGATATTCACCCTAATACCGAACATATATTTCGAAATCGGTATCACTTCAAAGTTGATATTTTGAAATTGAAACGTAGCGGACCGATATCCAATCTAAATCGATAGGTGCCTGCAAAAGACAAGTTTTAAAAGGAAACTGCAATTCGAAAATCCGATCTTCATGTCTCTCTGTTACATCAACATGGGTTGCTTTTGGTTATCTCTTAGCACCTAATTTGACAATACGAAATCTTTTATCGGTAAGATATTACTTTTGTTGCTTGTTACGAAACAATACCGATTAATCAACTATATTTCGACATACAGTTTATCGCGGTTTAGCGGTTTAAGTGCCCATTATTTTAATATTACCTTGTATGTAAAAGTGGAGTTTGGGATTTACCAGATATTGATTTCGGAATGCATCCCACATTTATGGATTGCGACATCTTGAAAGTGTTGCAGTCGCAAACGATTTATGTTATCAAGCAATGTCAGAAGATGACTCAGCGTTTCACTTAAAGTTAAAAAAAAGAATAAGGTTCTGTTTCTTTGTAGAAATAATTCGCACAATAAAAGATATTGTCTGCGTTAATAAGGTTTTTAACAATTATTTTGTTAAGATATTACGTAGATATTCAATCTATAGATTAAATTATTTGAATTGCCTTGTTATTGTTATATGACAAAAAACAAGATGATTATGATTTACCACTTCTTGTTGGTTTCTGACGATGACCACTTACCATCATATGGGTCGTATATCTGTTTGCCTGTCAGTAACATAAAAAAAAATAATCATCGCAACCCATAACTCTCCCACAGCTGGGCTCGCGTATTTTCTCAAAATGTGAGACGTACTGGCTATAGTTAAGGGTACATAGAGTTAGATTTGAGAGTTGTCCTTTTGGTAAATGATCATTTAGAAAGTGGTCTTTATGACTTTAAATAAATAGTAATGAAATCAGATGAGGGTACTAAAGCAGAGGATTTCTGATAAGAAGCAAGGGCTAGTTATTAGTAAAATTCATAATTAGAAATTATTCTAACCCAAGTTGCTCGTCGCTGGAGACCCTCTTTCAAACCTATCAGTAATCTATTAAATTTGTCCCCAGAAAACTATCCTAGACAGCATAACCCAAGATGACGAGAGCTTCACCGGCGACGGGTACACTTCTCTCGCTATCATCTACGCCACTCTTGCCATCTGCAACTGGATGGCACCTTCAGCCATCACTCTCACTGGACCCAGAGGCGCCATGCTCATTGGCGCATTCACTTACTTGTGAGTATGTTTTTCGTTTTAAACCAAACACACAAACACACTCAAAACTGTTTTTTTATGTATATTTTTAAACATAACAGATACGCAATTATAATTATTTATTTGATTTTTGGGAAATGAATTGTTAACGCGACATTTGCGATGCAAAATGTTTTACTGTGTTACGTTGGGTCACATACGTTCGCTAATCACACTATCCACCTGTAAGTGACTAGGACATGATGTTTGTGTTTATATAATCATGACATCTCCGCGATATAGCTGCAACTTATATTTAGGTTTTGAAGCTTAATATTTTAAAATATACATTAAAATGTTTTTATATTATTAAATGATATACTAGCATTGCGCATCTGCAGCTATTTTTATTGGGTTTTATTTTACGACTGTTATGAACTTATGACTGATCGCATTAAAATACGTACGACTTTCATATGGTTAAATACTTCAAACTATACAGTGTGATAATTCTGTAGCATCATAAATCGAAATCACAACTGTTTCCGCGATAAGATATATGTATATACGTAAGATATAGATACTCGTAAGATCCATACAAACATTAATGTTTTTAATAATTAAAAAACATACTGCGGAAATTATGTAATCTATTATATCGAATGGGTTTCAATAATCATAATTTATAATGATCCCATTGAGGAATTCGATTAGTCAGATTGCAAAATCGAGTAACCCAGAAAGTTTAAATTATTATATTAGTTACACACTGCTTCTTTTTCTCATATGAACTTCGCATTATATTTATTTATATCTAGAAAGTTTTAGTCATAACATTTGCTTTAGGTCACCGACATCCATTGCCCAGTAATAAGTTCAGCTCAGAGCGACTACAGATCAAAGTAGCTCAAAAATCAACGTATAAAAGTAAATGGAACGCGGATGTCGTAGACCGGATCGGACGGCTTTTTCTGTTCAAAATAATATCATTGGGCAATTCAATAACTTTACTCGTAGCCACTCGTTGTTGTTGCAAGGGAGGTGTGGCCTTACTCCACTATGATATCTACAAGCACCTAGATATCCGTAATTCTCGATGGATTATTATTTTTGAAGTATGCATTATGTTCTTATTTTTTGTGATTGTAATAACATGTATCTGAGTTTGTGTGTGATGAAATTTTCCAGGTTCGACAGGTGTTGATGTCAAATAAATCCAAATTTCAAACATTTATAGCAGGAAAATACAAAATAGTCGTTAGGTTCGCTTAGAAATTGTTAAAGTCGTTCTAGTGACCTTGCTACGGACAATAGACCTGTTAGTTTTGTTTTAGTAGTTCGATCATGAACCATTACACTGCCCAGACCAGTGTGGACCAGTTGACCAATAATATAAATAATATAACCTGTATATACTAATGGCTTTGAGAAAAGGTTGGTAAAGTTGGGCTCCACTTAACGGGGGCACTGCCCTTTCCTCTCTTAGGTTTTTTGATTGCGATTTATTTTCTTGAATTTTAGTGCATCATTAAATATTCAAGGCTGCTGATTAGCATTTTAAATAAAATGTCAACTACTTCATATCATTTATAGATAGAAATTAGACCAGGTTCATTTAGAAATTCTAGACGACTTAATCGACAACAGCTGATCTTATAATTTTTCATATCTTCAATCAGATTTTGGAGTACGTAATGGACTAGAGATGGATTCGATAATGATAGGAGAATAGTTTTATCGATACCTCTACAATATATTGAATAATGAATGTTATGAGGTTGTGGTGTAAGGGCCTCCATATATTAAAACACGTTGGTGTTGTAGCCTGCTGATTAACGGACGAAGCTATGGTTTTTGGTCCCTTCTATGGTTGCGTCGGCTCCGTACCTCCCTGTGATGCATACTAGTTTTTTTAGCCGTATGAATACTTACTGGTAACTTAATTTACTTTGTAACATTATTTGCAATTATATACTGAAACAAACACTTGATATCATCGACTCCTGTCAGGTTATCAAGGTTGACTACGGTTTGATAGGTATTAAAATAATATATACCTATGTATATACGAGAGGGCAAATAAACGTAAGGAAAATAATAGAACGTTCATTATTTTATGTAAATAATATGAAGATATTCTCGATGGCTTTAGCGTTTACGTTTTCTACTTAGGGATGACACTAACAACTAAATACATATGTTTTGGGATGTAAAGGCCCATTTACACGATACCAGTTTATTGCACATACTAGAGTAAAGGCCCATTTACATGATGCCATTTTATTGCCTGTTGTATACAATAATATTGAAGCAATAATTTACTAGAATAGT
>DWJN01007312.1:0-10072 GCA_018248895.1 Carystus phorcus | reverse complement strand
CATACTAACGTGAAAGTTCTATGAAGTCAATTCGAGTTTCTAAAACGTTGATTAGCGAATAATTTCTGAATAATCATACTTTTTGCAATCCAATTGACGTTTGACAATAGATTTGACAGTGAAATTTCTTAATTTTTTCGTTTATCAGCCTTTCAGAAACCGGCCGTAGGTTAAGGGTATATTGGACCAAAAATTGAGTTGTGTGGGTTAATTATTTTATTAGGTTTTACGAATTTTCGCTCGGGTTAAATAACAAAGAGAAACAGGAAGACGAAGAGTGGAGACGTCACATGGAATTGGGAAACGATACGACATGAATAGTTATATAAATGCCTCGTGTATAATACCATTTAGTTAGCATTTTTATAGTATTACTTAATATGTTATTACTTATTCATAATGTGAAATAATTGAGAATATTAGGTGTGTATGTAGAACTCTTAAATTTTCAGTGCTTTTTTTCGCAAAATTTAGTCTCAAAAAGGGACAAACTTTCAAAAATACGAAAAGGTACAAGTGTGCAAGATTTACCTACGAATCTAAGCCACATAGAAGTTGTATACACATGATATAATTTACATATTTATCAGTAGCAAATGTTATTTTTTTTATTAACGTTACTGAGAACATCTATATTTGAAACTATACGTCAACAATGATTAAGATACGCATCAATCAAATAGTTGACGAGTCATCATATTTAACAGCTGACGGTTTAAGATTTTATCTAATGTTATAATTGCTACATTTGATTTAATTAATAGTTATCATTAGATCCAACACACCTGGCAGTTGATATGTATGATTAAATTAAGATTAAAAGTAGATAACTATTTATTATTGGTTTTTTAATCTACTGAATGTGACTTGTAAATTATTAACGAGCAATCTCCTGAATCTAATTCAAACGATTACAGACTGAAAGACAAGTAGCCTAAATCAATAGATTCAAAAGCATCAAAAAAGATATTGAGGACGGATCTCTATAAATTAATTCCCTAAAGGGATAAAATGGTGGAAAAAGTTTGTTTGAGTATGTACCTAAATTTCATTGTACTTGAAAGCAACGAATAATATTCTTTTTCGACTTTTACATATATTTCCGCATATTAATTATACAGTAGGTACTTATATAAATGGGAAGTTTTGTTTCTTATTTGAAGTCAATTAGATTAATATTTACTGCTATGTTGTTCGTTGATTCTTATTCTTATTATTTTTAGTGGCTTTATTATACGTTTTTAATAGAAACAGCACGATCAATATACTTTCATTACCTAAAAGGTGTTAGATACTCCAGTCGCCTTTACCTCTAATAAATATTACGGTCCTGTGGAGTTTCAACTGTCCTGATTTATTCTGTCTCCGTAGCTAAGTTCAACCCTCACAACCCCGAATTCGTTACACTTGTTACTTGTATGATACCCCTGTTACTTCTTCAATACTTATTTATTAGTTGCTCCAAAAAGGTTACCATTAACGATATCTAAATGAAGAATAATTACAAAGTTTTAGATTAAATGCCACCTCAATTACAGGCGTAAGCAAAGTTTGTAAATGGTAAGAGTCAATAACAAGATTATTAAAGGTTTTACTTAGTAAGTTATACAAGTTCAGTACCTCTGTATTGTGTCTTCTATTATTTTACTACCGAAGTCTGAGTACGGAAATACAGACCAAAAGTTTACTATAGACACCAATCTGCCACAGCATGAGTGTAATTCTTTTATTATTATTGTTTTATAGTAAAGTTATTACCTTTTTTTTCACACACCTACGG
Organism: Carystus phorcus; assembly: GCA_018248895.1. Classification (NCBI taxonomy): domain Eukaryota; kingdom Metazoa; phylum Arthropoda; class Insecta; order Lepidoptera; family Hesperiidae; genus Carystus; species Carystus phorcus. The sequence goes on along the minus strand of DWJN01007312.1, from coordinate 8,292 downwards.
GATATTCTTGATATTTATTGGGCATACTTAAATATCGCCCCAATTAAATGGATTATAGTAGCTAATTAACTCATGGCACTGTTCAGACGGCAGCGTGACCACGTTCCATGCTACTGGATCGAAATATCGTCATACAATGTACGTATCGCGAGTACCCGTTTTGTTAAAAAATATGGGCAATCCACGATAAGTTTAAAATTATGTATTACAAATAAACTAAATGAACATAAATGTAATATATTACCATAATAACATTGGCATTACCTAGAATTTAATTAATAATAATCATAAAAAGTACATACAAATATGAAGTAATTAAAAAGATTAGTGCATTATCTTTGTCGAAATCTCTAGAAAGGTTAAATAGTTCCTATCTCGCCATGGTTACTAATGATGTCGATGCAGACGGCACTGTTTTAGGGTCGCATTTAGAACCAAAAGAGGGTTATTTTATGCATTTCGTCGAACCCATTAACAAATGTGTTCCTCCCCTCTAATTTTCCAATTAAGCGAATCCTAGCGGGGATTCTCAAGGGAATACACTGCAAGTATCCTGTGATGAAAACTTAAGAGCGGTTCTGTAATTCTGATTGCGAGTATAAAATTGCACATCCTCATATATGTTATCCTACATAAAATGTGCGAAACAGACGTTTCGGGCTGATTTTTACAATTATCTTATCGAGGCGCAGCTGCTATTAACGCTGGAACTAATATTTTTCCACAAATACAGAATTTTCTCAACGAACGCATAGGATGACTTGACAGACATAAGATTATATTTACTAGACGATATATGAATGTTTAAGTTGAAACAAGTTGGAAACCTCTTAATTATTTTTGAATGAATCTAGGTATTTTGAAAGTATAGATTATGGCGTTTTGCCATCTTATAGTTAATGAAAATATACCGTTTTCCAACGTTCGTACACAAGATTAGCAAACACATTAGCACGTGTTTGTATAAAACCTGAGTATATGTGGTCATTGATACCTCACTACCTATTTACACTTGTACTACTCCTACGTAAATATAATAAACCGATTTGAAATTTCTATTTGTCTACATAATATTCTATGTTCTTGAGTTGTAATAGCTTATAACCACCTAAAAATATTTTCAAGAGTGAATTATTTTGTATTCAATTTCCATCTTCTTACTTACATAAATTTTTACTCCTCGATTGACCAACTTAGGGGCTTGTAGTTTTTTACACAGTATACAAGGAACATCTGTATACAATTTTTATGATTCTATGTTTACTGGTTCATTCTGTACGATGTCTGTCAGTCAAGTGCCGTTAGCGTCTTATCACGTAGATATTACTAAATCTGCAGATAGTTTATAATTAAAGGTCTATAGCAATAATATAAGTATAAAGGAATATTGTTTATCATTGACGTTATCAAAATAAACGAGGTCAACTCGTATTGTGAATATCTTAAACTTATCTTTATGTATCATTGAATAGACGTAAATATTAAGTTATTTATCATTACTATTCATGTTTCGATATTAAATTCCTCCTTGTAAAAAGCTGTATCCAATAAGAAAAAAAACACTTGTGTTCCACTACTCGCTTACTGGCCTCGAAATTCCCTAAAATGAATAATCGAAATAATATCTTTCAAAAGATGAACAATTATGTTTCATTCAATAATCATATGAAGCAAATAAGTCATGTGAAACTGCGAGCATAATATAGCAATTCTAATAATATATTGTGCTACTATTATTACTAAGATAAAGCATCCAGATGTATCAATCTTCGCGATTACTTCATGATGACATTTATGAAGTCCTGCTGACGTAAGTTCAAAGGACTGCGGGTTCGTTCTCAAATTAGTTATGACTTATTATTATGGCGACGGTTTTAGTGATACTTAGCATGAGATTTGAAATAAATTATAACTACATTTCATGGCATGCTGCTATAAAGAATGAATGCTGTAAGCTGTAAATAATGTTTTATGCCATTGATTTACGGTCTTTTCTCTAACATACAGATAAGATCTTATTCGTATATGATGTTATATTTTAACTGCAACTGTATTTTTGTGTTAATAAACAAATGCAGATAAACATTTCTAATTTTAAGCTATATTTGGCTATAGAACCAGTCGTTAAAGTTTCGAAACTTGCAATAGATTTTGAGGGCAAAGTGAATAAATATGTTTGAAAATAGTATGAATGATTTATCATTAAATTCAACTGTTATAACCATTATCATACTTCAATTCATATTTTTATTATATCGCGTATTACTAATCAATCACAATACAAAAACACGACCCGAACACAAACATTAAATTATCACATACATTTTGCCGACGGGGAATCGAACCCTATATATCATAAGCCAATTAGAAGTCGACCACACAACCAATCTTTGACAGGGTCATCAACCTTAATAAACCTCAATAACCTAACACTTAATTCTTTTCAAACATCATAATTGGCTGACGGCCGACAGAATATGGTCTGCAACACAAGTTACGTTTACTTTCACTTGCTCAAAATAAGCAAGCGTTGCTTAAATACTTTATTAATTCTTCCGTCTGATTACGAGTCCCCGTTCAATGCTCCCGTACGTCATACGGTATACATAAAAAGACAAATACGTTAAGATAACGCGAGTACACTGTACCTGATTATCAGTGACAGTGACAAGTATTAATAAAGGACAACTACTGCGCTTGACCGGTCACGAAAACCCTCGTATAAAAAATAAATCAAAAATTAACACAATACCCGGCATGCTTTTATCGGAACCGATCTAAATGCAGCGAAACGAATTGCTTAATGTCTCGTCTCACTAAGAACGATTATTATAAAAACTGGACTCTTAATATAACATTTAACATAACAATTGAGGTTAAATGTTAAATGGTTTTTTTAATAGAAATATAACTTCAATACAATTTATTACGCGTGTAATAATATGAATATCGGTATCGAAATATTGCGCAAAGGTAATGAAAAGAATAAAACGATAATGCCATTATAGTATCAGATTAATATTAAAAGAAAAAAAAAAATACTAAGCATTTGTTTCTTAATCGACTAACATAGACTTTATACCTTGCAACTCTTTTTTATGCATAATATTATGTTAAACATGGCAACAAATATAACTGTAAATAACACGTTACAAAATACAAGTACCTAATCGTACATAATTAATATAAACAACTGTGATTTGATATCATTACGAGTCGTATTGAAATTTAAAATATAATAAATACTAAGTTACCTATATCATAACAGAAATTAAATTATAATTTTTTAGATAGTTATTAAACATATTATACCGCTTACCCGTTATTAGTAGAGCAATCCAATAAAATCGAGATCATTGAGATGTTTATCGATTACTTCTTAGATTTTTTCCGAGATCCATTTATAAGGAATTTGGCTTTCTAAAGCGTAAAATAGTGAGCGAAAGCTTAACGTATTTTTTTTATTTAATATAGATTGCTTTTAATAGATACATCGATAATGTATCCATTTAACAAAGCGCATTCATTTAATAATATAAAGTTTAATCTGTCATCGGATTAAGAAATTGCTAATGGTTTTTCAGTGGTTATAGACTTAAATTATTACATACCATGCTTTTTATAGCCTAAGGCAAAAATATATCGATAAAAGGACTGAAGTGAACATAAATAAAGTGCAAAAAGAGTTTTTGTATCTGTCTAAATTAAGTTTCGAGTTTTTCTTTAGATTTTTCTATTCCATTTCTCTTAAACGTGGAATAATAAACGTTTTGAACAGTGACCGCGCATGAAACTGGAAATACGTGTTCTCATTGTATTAAATGCACGTATCAAATGTGGTAACTGTAGAATGCGTTGTGTAATAAAACGTCTAAAATAACCAAACTTTGACCTTTGCTTCGAACGTGAGAGCTGATAGGCCGTTACATAAATTTCTCAGTGTAGGTAATCGTCCAGAATTTTAGAATGACAACATAAAACTTAACTTACTGAGAGATATCGATGGTGCGGAGAATACATGAAATTAGATGGACTTTTTTTTGTGCAAGTTTATACAAAGTAAAAGAGGTAACCCTAATTAACATCTCGTAATGGTCGTGACGAAATTAAAATAATTGTCTCAACAAATTAAGCGTGACCAAATAGAACTTATTTTGTGTGACGAGTTGTCTCGTAAAACAAAGATAGAAATTATAAGTATATTTTTGTTTTTCCTAGCACAAAACCGAGCCCCTCGTATAAAGGAGCATCCATCTAACACAGTGTCGGGTCGTAGTGAGCCGGCGACGCTACGGTGTGTGGTTGAAGGCCGGCCCAAGCCTCTCGTACAATGGTTCAAGGATGGAGCGCCCTTGCCACCGGCCGAGGACGGTCATCGCGTTTTGCTGGAAGATGGACTGTTATTTCTAAGGTACATTTACACAAACAATATCTAGTATCTGTATTATACAAAACTTCCAACATGACTTAACGTATTCCATGTAATAATAACACGATCAGATAATGCAAATGCAACGTGCCCTTCGAAACGCAATATAGATAAAAAAATAATGCCACTATCTGTCATGCATCTAACTAAAGACCGCTTATTTCAAATTTGATCCATAATTTACAATTGGCATAAGCCATGAAATTATAAGTGGTGTTATCACAGATTTATTTTTTACTTACTTTTAAAAGAATATTTATGTAGCTACTTTAATTAGCTAAAACCATAATCTGTTGTCAAGTACCTAATCATTGTTATCTTTACATACTTTAATCCAGAATACCTTATTTGAAGAAACAGATAAATTCTATTGTATTTTCATGAAACCGAAGTAAAATATTTTATTCATTCTAAACTTCAAATAAATTCTTTTCCGTCTCAGGGTAAACAGAGGTAAAAAAGAAAGCGACGAAGGCATCTACTTTTGTGTAGCGCGAAACATTGCAGGCGAAGCTGTCAGTCAGAATGCCTCGCTAAATGTAGCCGGTGAGTTTGCTCTCAAACTAGTCTTGAAACTTTTATAGAATACACGAACAAGAGAAATAGTGTCTGAGAAAAGGGGATTTAGAGTAAAATATTATTTTTAGTTCTACGCGATGAGTTTAGAGCTGAACCGAGGGATGTTCAGGTGGCGGCAGGAGAACCTGCACTTTTGGAATGCATACCTCCAAGAGGAGTTCCAGATCCATCTGTACATTGGCTCAAAGATGGACTTACATTTGATATTGAAATGAATGGCAGGTAAGTAGATCGACTTAAATTTTTAATTTACTGCGATTACTTTTTTCACGCTGTAAACTTCGCGTTCATGTTTATAATCGTATCTGTATTGTAGTTTCATTTACGAAAGATAGTAAATAATAATATATTTTTTAACTTATACATTTTATTTAAGGATAACAATAACAGAGACTGGAAGTTTGAAAATTCTTGAAACTTTACCGAACGACAGCGGAGTGTTTAGATGTATAGCGTCTAATATAGCAGGAGAAAGACAATCAAGAGCAGCCGCATTAATAGTTCTAAGACGACCACACTTCGTCATAAAGCCAAACAATGTTACGGCTTTAGTTGGTCAAAATGTTGAATTTAACTGCCAGGTTCGTATACCTAATGAACATCAGTTACTATGTGGTTGAGATAGGGGCATATAATAAAAAGTGAAGACTGATCTTCGTATTTTATTTTAGAGTTACGATTCGAATGTTAAAATAACATGGGTTAAAGAGGACGGAGTTCTGCCTACCCATGCAACAATAATCCGGGGATTATTACGGTTAGAACAGGTGTCTGCGACCGACGCGGGTGTCTATTCCTGCCGAGCCGATAGCCACGCTGGAACGAGCATAACCAGCGCATCCTTAACCGTTTACTGTAAGCGTTATTATTCACTTTCATTTTATTGCGTAGATATTTTTGATGTCTGTTGAGAGAGCTATTTTAATACGGCCATCTGTTCCAGCGTTACCGCACTTCACACAGATACCATCCAATTTAACCGCATGGGAGGGTGATGTGGTGTCCATTCCGTGTGAGGCTAAAGGTCTGCCCACACCTACGACTTTTTGGATATTAGAAGGGACTGAAGATTCGTTATTATTCCCTGAATGCACGAAAAGCAATACTAGTTTATTGTATTTAGACGGTGCCAAAGTAGAACACGGGGGAAGAGTAACTTGCACAGCTGTAAACGCCGCTGGTAGTGTTATGCAAGAAGCTTATCTCAATGTGTTGAGAAAAGGCAGCAATATTCTCAAGAAACATTCTTTAGAAGAAAACTTTAGCACGAATTATGAACGAGAGACTCACATGACAGAATACGAACTCGTTCAAGCGAGAAAGTATTTGCAACAGAATGTTTTAGTCTTGCGGAGGGTGGAAACTTTGTCGTCGAGCTCGCTCAAAGTTGTATGGGATGTACGTATTTGTTGTGCTTAGTTATATGTGTAACAAATGCTTTAAAACTGTTAACTCATTATTCACAACGTTTTAGGTATTAACAGATTATAACGAATATCTCGAAGGAGTTAAAATCTGGTACAATGGAACGTCTGTAAATTGGCGGAATAATACTATGGAAGAGGCTGAGATATTGAATTCGTCACATATTGACGCTTGTTCTAATGGATCTCTTACAAATGTAGATAATAGTGGATCATCAAGTTATATTCTATCTGGACTTTCAGCTTATACCCAGTATGATATTTTTCTAATGCCATTCTATAAGATGTTATTGGGAAAACCTTCTAATTTAATGACGGGATATACAGACGAGGATGGTAAGTTAAGACTTATAAAACGATAATAAAAACGATTTTTATAATTAAATACGTAATTGTTAGTTACTTATACAGTTATTACGTCTTACTTACGTGATCATTTTGTGTTGTACCATAAGGTGAAACAGTAATTTTCCATGCAATTAGTCAGTTAAGCAAGCTTAGGTTTACACCCCAATAAGTATCGATTTGTGAGAATAGATAATTGTTTTAGTACCATCGGTGCCTCCCCAAAGCGTGACGGCTGGCGTAATTAATGCAACTTCAGCATGGATACGATGGGAACCGCCACCTGCGAGCTCATGGAACGGGGAGCTCACTGGGTATTTGGTGAGTATACATATTTGTAAATTGGTATTCGATGCGCTTTAATATAATTACGCTTCCATTAAAGTTGGCGTGTCTGTAAAGTAACATTGTACTATTATACATGTGACACTTTGCATGTTTGTATCTGTTTTCGTGCGTCCGTCTCTTCGATCTTTGCTTGAACTCGAATAGATAATGACTGCATTGTGGAGAAGTATGATATGTCACACGTGTTGAGTGAGTTTTAATACTGGTAGGAGACGAAATAGAACGCAGGGTATACACAGCTCTAAATATATTCCTATAATATTTAACGGGAAATAAACAAAGGAAGACATCTATAGGGATGCGTCACAAAAATCAAGATTTACAATCTCGGCGTGGTAAAAAAACAAACAGCCAGTTGGAATACATTAAAATAGTCACAAATAAAACCATTCCGGTCCGAGCCCCACATAAATGTTTTCTTATCACGCAAATAACAGGCCGAGCCATCAATTCCACGGTTCTTATCACTGCAGAGCTGTCTTGGGATAGTGATGTGATAATAAGATTTAATAAACTTTCGTTTGGTTATATTTTTTGTGACCGACATTTTATTACTCGCTCCGTTTAGCTGTAGGTACTAATCTTGAAATTTGATCGTATTTGTTTCGTTGGACGGGTAAAATAATTTTTCGTAACGAGCTTACATTTGTAGATTTCCGGTTGACTTCAGTGAAATCTACTTCTTATCAAATCAGGTTTGTTAAATTTATTTCATATCTATCGATTCGAAGTTATGAATATCGTCTTTTGTTCTTTTTTCATTCAATTATGGGCACAGTAAATACTATTAAGTTAGTAGGTACAGCATTTTTCGGTATAGGTACAGAATAATTTTTGATACTAAATTAAGATATTTATCGATTTAGATTGTATTATTATCTGCCAAAGGTCAAATGATAACTCAATACTAGAAAAAGAAGCTATCTGTATTTGAATTCCGTGTGACTTTGCTCAAAAAAGTTAATAGATATTTGTTTATTGGTTACATAATTTCTCTACCACAGAGAGTTCAAACCAGTAACGTGCAGCAATCCTAATGAGTCATTCGCATCAAATCAAATCAAATAATTTATTCGAAGTAGTTACAAAAACTTTTCGAAAGTCAACTAAGCCATCGCTTCAGCAAAGCCCTACGATGAGTGGCCCTGGTAGAAGAAGCGGCAATAA